>OFHS01003515.1:0-16751 GCA_900245855.1 Calvadosia cruxmelitensis | reverse complement strand
AACGGATCGCGACTTTTGAAAATCGACTCGCGAATCGCGATCGCGAATCGCTAATTTCGAACCCTGCATTGGCTGCTATCACTTTACTGCCGTGCTGCGGGTATTGCTGCTGCTGATTCTGCTGCTGCTTTCGAACCTGTCACACTCCCTCAACTAATCACCAGTCACATTGACAAACAATGGAAGGAGTGAAGACCTGTTAATATACTAAAGTACTTTAAGTACATAATATCGTCAAGAGATTACTAAAAGGAGGGTACATGGGGATTGATTGGCAAGACAAGTGGCTAGTAGACGGGGGTATCATGAGCGAATAGCAATGACTAACATGGAGCCAGGCCGAAGCAGGAATGAGAGTGCCATGCGGAACCTGCTCTAGACATGCGGTATGTCTTCTGTCGTACGATCTCTAGTTCCCTGAGACCAGGGCCCAGACTCCTTTTCACAGTTACTGCTGCACAAATAGTGTGAGGTTAACTTCGCTTAGATTTCACATAACCACATTTTGATAGTCAAGGACAACCATACGAAAGATATGGGACTCCACTTGATCAATTGAAAGTGGTTTAAGGTTTGGGGTGAATTGATGTAGCTGGTTGATTTAGCTATGGTTATGTTTGCATTTAGACGACTGAGTCAACAGATCATGATGATGAACAATTAAATCTGCTCTAAATTGCCTTGCGCACACGTCATGAGCATTGCAACACGTCTGAGGTATTTGTATTGGACTTCGTCTCAAGAGTCCTTTAAATACGTCGCATAAAGACCACTTCCATTGTAATATCCAGCAGTATCCAGCAGTTACCGATCACACGTCCACTGCAACATGGCCTACTATCAAATTTCAAGTTCTATGTTCCTCGGATTGACAATTTTGTTGACATTCGTTGGTGAGTGCAATTAACTAATGTATCATGCAATCATGTAATGTAATCATTTGGCACTTTCTGTACATCGTAATTTGTCGGGGGCGAACCCGATCAAACTTAAAATATATAGATATGATGCCAACTTTAAGCCTAAAGGCAAAGGAGAAGCGTTGCTTTAGGTTGAGTTTTTCAGGTGAAATTTGTTCAGACTGAAATATACTTTTATATTCAAGTATCAACATTCGTAAAATAAGACTTGTTTTGATGAAGAACGTGTTTTCGGATTAATAATTTGTAACTTACAGCGTGGACAGTTAGCATTGTATTTTTTAGTATGCAAGCGGACACATGAGTACCCAAAGATTGGGAGATGTTGTGATTCTTGACAGTAATCTATTTCATTTTGACAAAATGTTCGATTTCTTGTTGTAGCGTGTCAGCAATCGGACAATAAGTGTAACCTCTGTGAATTGGCTCCATCTGGAATTAAATTTCCTCTTCGTGACGTCTTCAAATATATCACATGTCAAAATGGAAAACAAATAATTAAGGCGTGTCCTTCAAAGACCTTCTATTCACCTGCGGATGCAAAGTGTATTTCAATGACACTAAATGAAGCAAGTGAGTTCTTCTGTTCTTTCTTCTGTTCTTGTTTGCTCGTAGGACGGAGTCACAATTCACGAATGGTACTTTTTGTGGTGCAAAATTGATTAAGTTTGGTATAGTCAAAATAATCCCGATTTCAATCTCATTAGTGCTGTCCTCTGCTGTGTGTGTGTATATTTTATTTGAATTCGTAGCCAATATGAGCAGCGTTGCTCGATTACATTGGGGCGAATAATACAGAACAAACAAACTATACATTTACACATAACGAACTACAGGACATGCTACAATTAAACATAAAGCATTAAACACTAGTTTAACATTAAAGAACAATTAAATATATACATATCAGTTAAAATGCGAATAATCGAAAGATACAATAACTACATAAATTACAATCAAGAAATAAAACTATACCTTCGGTTGGTTTACTTCCAACAACAGCAATCAGTGAGAAACAGTAACCAATCAAAAAACAGTTGAGGCGCAGCTCCGACACACATAGAGACTTACGACAAACTCCTCCTGAGCCTTGTTGCACTCATCTCTTGAAGCCGTATACACGTCACGTGACATAAAACTAGATACCAGTCTACATACAACATTAACATCAGTATTACAATAAAATCAAGAATCAATTCAAATTACGTCGCCAACATACTGTCTAAGTCGATAATAAGCGTACAATAATTTTTCAATTGTTTTTGTTCTTTTCCAGAAACATAAAAATAATCCTGTAAATATTCAATAATTTTCTCAAATTTTTCTTTTGCAGAGACAAAGTTTTGTTTGGGAAGAGGCGATGGACAATACCGAAATCCTTGGATTTGCCGTCAGTTCATCATGTGCGTGGGAGCACGGTTTTATTACGATTTCTTTTGCCCTGGAAACTTGATTTATAATCCTGATAAAAATATGTGTGATTGGTCAAGAGATATGCCATGTGTGGAAATATAGTTTTATTATATTATGGAAATTGTTTTGAAGAATTATAAATGGCCTCAGCAACTGGAACATTTTCTGCTATCGATATCTTGCCTGTAGAGCCATTTTACTCTGCAATAAATAATATATAACATACAAAATAAACATTGTACAGTTCTTTATGTCTCATGGGGGAGGGGGAGGGGGAAGGTCGAAATGACGAATGATGGGGAGAGCGGCGTATTAAAGAATCATAGCTAACACCCCTAAATATGTCCAATAAGCACCAAATGGTTCCCGAAATTTATTTCAACAGTAAAATAAAATAAAACAGCAAGATACAAACATCAGGCAGCCATCAATACTGTGAGCACCCATAGCGGTTATGGTGTGAACGCAAATTTTAGGGTCTACAAGCCAAAACATTGCTCTAACAAGATGCTAAATTTAATTTAGACCCTAAATCTTGCCAAATTTATGTCGAAAATGTTTCTCTATTTACACCCTAAAACAATTTTAAGGTCCAAACTTTGCTCGTTTTCAGGTCATAAAGTATTTGCGTGCACACAATGTGGTAGCCTCGTTTGTATGTGGAGGTCAATATCACACCCCTACTCACTGTAAACTATTCAGTGTGGAATAATTACTGATCAAGTATACAGGATATTAAATAATAACAATAATGGTCACATTTGTAAAGCGCTTACACTATAAAAATTCTAAATGACTTTTGTCTGCTGCGGTGCCTCATAAATAATCGGTTGTAAGTTGTGCAGTAGCTATTACCTGATATCATTTTGACTCACGGCGATTACTATGGTAACCGTTGGTTCTAAGCGGTTAGTGATGGGGTTTGGATTGATTTTTAATAATTAATTCTAGGATTACATGGGATTTGGGCGACTAAGGTCGAGCGCTTNGCCCTCTACTTAAAACTGACAATAATATCCGCCCAGCGCACGCTGCTAGCGGGCGCAGCCCGCTAGTACGGTTGAATGCGCTTCAAACAAAGCCATTTTCTGGTGAGATCATATGTGGCAGAGGTCAACTAGCATTAAGCCCAAATAGCATCGACATTGCATTTGTTCAATTTCAAACCAAGGTGTGCTCGAAAAACAGACCCCGCAAATCAGATTGCAATCCCCAATAAATATAGTTCTTAGGAATCTACATTTTTCTGGAATTCTAGTTTTCAATTGTGGATCGTAACCTGCTTTGTACTTTGCAAGTGAAAATAATATTCAATAACTAAAAATTTCATTTCAATCCCATTAAAAACATCTATGGGATTCCAACAATGCATTGCAGAAAATAACGAAAATATTGATCATAAATTTTATTCAAGATTATAACATTCACAGTTAAAAAGGAGAGCACTAAGATACTAAATTGCAGCTATAACTTAAACAACAGCATGCAACATAGATCTTTCCTCTACGCAAAACAGCTTCAATATAGATAAAGTAATTTCACCGGATTGTAATTGTCAATTAACCTAGCTTGCCAGACGTTAAGAAGTAATTTGTGTCCAGCACTATAAAAGTACACTTAATGAGAGATTACAAGCGAGCGCTACAACGGTCCACTGTAAGGATGATCCTGTGTCATAGACCACGACTAAACGCCCAGATACGACCCACTTGACCTTTACAAGCAATGGTCTCCGACATCGACAATGCTGACCCTTTTCCAGCCAAATGCAAAATAACCGGCTCCTGCTCCAACGATGACAGCCAAAAAGATCCAAACATTGTATGTCATGACAGCCAACATAAGCATGTAGCCGATAAAGACTTGAACCATGTGTAAAAACGTCTGCAGCAAGTGTAGGGTCGACAATATTCTTGATCTGTAAATGAAAAACAGAGGAATTGGGGTTATAATAGGAAAAAACAGAAGTCTATATTGTTGCAAAAGTGCTTCACGTGCAACCCTCCAACCACATGGTTAGCAGGACAAGTTTCTATTCTTGTTCGTGACCAGTCTGGGATGAATCAAATAAACCAGGATCCCCGAAGGCTAGCAGAAATTCAGAAATCAGAAGAACAATAATTGGAAAATTCCACAGACGTTTGATGACAATTTCAAATAAAAAGTAAATGTTTAGGCTTTTAAATGTTTCACATTATGCAAACAATGTATTCTAGATGTTATAGAATACCTGAATTGGACGCCATCAGCAATTAAGGAACAATGTAGCCACACTCTTACAAAACTTAACAGGATAGCAGGTAGCAATTAGAGAATAACATAAAAACAGACTTCAGCTACTTGTGGCAGGTTCACAGCTCCAAAACCACAAGTGAACCCTCAAGTAGAATTCTTAGTTGAACATTTGCGACTGGTTAAAACTGAGCAAGGAAAGCAAGCTTGAAGCCACTTGGGTACTTTTCGGGTCATTATCCCAGCTGAAAAGTACGAGCAATGTTACTCAAAATTGAAGGAAGCGAGAGTCTGGCAGGCCACAAGTGACAACTGGCGCAACTTGCTATTCAAGTGACTTTCTGAGAGAGAGGTTTGGGGTTCAAGACTGTCCTAATACATTACAGTAACAACGATGACTGTTCCGGCAAAATTGAGCCCCGTGGAGAACACCACTGGACTTGTATATATTTAGATTAATTAGTAATATTGTTGTGTTTGGTTTCTGTAAATTAGTTATCTGTCCATCTTGCGTCACAGATAATTGGATGTATGCTTGTTGTGTTGCTACAAACGAAGCATTTGTTGGAATTTATTGTTTTATTACTGAACTCTGGTGTCATTTGGTGCATCGGCATTATTGGTTGTTTGGTTCAAAGAATAATTATACAGTCCTACTTGAGATCGGCAGAACAATGACCAACGACAACACTAGCAAAATCTTACTTAGTCATAATAAACTTGGGTTCGTGACAGTGGCCATTTCCATTTGCAGGTTGTACACCATTCTTTTCTCTCAAATCGTAGTTCCCACCACCATTGCCATTGAAATTTTTGTACTCTCTTTTCTTTAGTTCTTCGCGGAATATCTTTATTCCTTCGTAGATAAATGCCATGAAGAATAGGGCAATCAACGATCCAATTAGCTCTGCAAGGAAACAGACATACCGCATGGGACTTTGAAAGAAAACATCAAATGAATTTCAAGTTGTATGGTAGCAATAAAATACAATTCGCAATGTACCTCCAACAGTATCGGTTTTCCATCCCTCAAACAGGATTGTGAGGTCTTTTCCAGTTTGAAAGAACATCTAATTGACACGGAGAAATAACAGACACATAAAATATAGGGCTAGAGCGACTTGAAACAGGCAATTTGGACCGTATGGAAATTTGCCTACAAGTGTTAGAGAATCGGTAAAGAAAGCAAAATGGCTGCTCAAGTAGAATGTGAATCGCTTACATGCAAAGAGTTTTGGAAACAAACATTCTCAATGTAATGTTTGAATATCAGCGGATTTTGCTTAACTATGTGCATTATGTGGTAAGTCCTTGTCCTGCTATTGACGTGTATACACTAGGGTGGTCCAAAAAAAACTTTTTTTCGAAATTTCACCGGGAACCGGCAGATTCCGGTGCATTAGGACCAAAAAACCTTCCTCTCAAAAATGTATGTCAATTCGTGAATGCTTGAGGCCGCGCATTTGCGTTTTAGTTTTGACCATTTCGACGTTTTTCTGCCGTACTGAGCTCTGTTGCGCATTGCCGAAAAAGGTGTGAAAAACGATGGCTCACGCGAAAATTGAATTGCAGATCAAGATTTAAGATTTTTTGCTCTTGCTGGAAAGCAAATTAAATTCTGTACATGCTTGTATCGTTTTAAATATCAAAATGTTATTACATAAGTTCGAACCGCGGCTCTAAACAAGAAATTTCGTTTTTCAACAAAATCTCTGATTACAGAGCTTTTTAACATACTTCCTTATCAGCTACGATAATGAGATCTTGATAGATTGTTAATACATGATTAATATACCCATTGATACTCACAAATACTATGTTCGTTAGTTTGTTGAATTTTAATGATATAAAATATGACTTGAATTGGCATAAATTACGCACTTTTCAGATTGTTTTTGGAACAGTTTTCACTTTGGACGACGAAGAGAAAACTTCGGACAACGCTCTCATGGATTTTATTTTAAATATTTCCCCCTATAGCCTAGCTTAAAGCTTGCTGAACCACTACTCGTGAAAAATCGCCACGAGCGGACTCAGTGACAGCAGTTGCGGCTTCCGAGAAGGTGCTAATCCCAGGCACGTTTCTCTGAAATCACACGTAAACGTTATTCATTGAGGGGAGGTCGTAAAATATGACTTGAATTTTCCTCAAACGAAACAAATCCATCGCAGGTCGCAGGCTGAATTCTCTGAAAACGAAATCATGCGCAGTTGTTAATAAAATTCAATGCGATATGTCGATCAAATGCCGTGCCTTCAATTTGTAGAAACCGCTAAAGTGAGCCAGGAATAGACGACACATTGTCAAGTACCTGACAGCTTGAGCTCCAGACCAGGCAGGAAGCAATGTGCTGCAAGCCACATCTTCAATCACGCCGCGAAAAAAACGCTCCGCAAGAACAAACGCTTGACTTAAAAGTGTGAAAGTGACCTTCCTGCTGCCGCATATCGGTAAAAGATAAAATCGATTTGCGCGACCTGCAAACGTTCTCAAATCCAGAATAATTTTGAGACACACGTTTTTAGATGTTAATGCACCAGAAACTGCCGGTTCCCGAAGAAATTTCGAAAAAAAGTTTTTTTTGGACCACCCTAGTATACACGTTTTCGAAACAAGTCAAAAGTAGCAACACATAACCAATCAAATGTTAGTCCTTAGCAAGCAACCAATCAGCAATTGATGAAGCAACTTCAAGTCTTCATTTCAACAGTTTTACGAGCAGGACAGGGGTTAATTCAAAAATGCAGTGCGTCAGTGTCACTAAATTTTCGAATTACAAAAATGTTTGCATATAAATTGTTTTTCAGTATACAGTCAAACCTGTACTAGCGGCCACCTCTATAGAGCAGCCACCTGTGTGTAAAGGCCATTGCCACCTGGCTATAAAGCTCATTTTCTTCAGGTCCCACAGGTGACCGTTCTAGACAGGTTTCACTGTATCCAATTTACATATGTATAAGCTATGTGCTGATAAATTCAGATAAGACATTAATTAGTGTTAGCCTATTGCGGTACTGCTGACGGGGACCGCTATAAATGGGACTACTTTGTAAACAAAGTTATCACGCAATGCATTGTGTTGCTTGCAAATAGTTTTCGTTACATCGAATGTCATCAATTGATGTTCACTTTATCCACTCACTGATTGCCAGCTTGCCAGTAAACAAATTTGCACCACTTAGCTATCAAGCAGCGAAATTTAAGAGTGGTGCAAGTTACAGGCTTTTTAACCATCAACATGTACAGCCTTCTTAAGCACAGCGATTAAGAGTCGAGAGGGGCTACTTAAGAAGGCACTGCCGTACTGCACTCGGAATAAGATTACAAGATAAGAACTGCCTTTTTCCTTGCTTGGAAGACTACTACACTTGTATAGAAGTAGATATTCAAAGAAAGAAAGATCGAGTTGAGCACGCTTTAATAAAATCATAACAATGCTACATAACAATGTAAATTAAGAAAGCATGACTGAAAACAATCAAGCAATGAAAACAGTAAATTAATATCTAAGTATTAAGAAAGGAGAGACACTTGATAAATTTGATAACACATGAAAATCTAGGCAAAGAAACACCTTCATTATAAAAAAGGAAAAGGGAAGTATGAGGGGAAGCAAATCATAGCAACCTCGGGATCGAGACACTAGATATCACATGAAAGTCTAGGCAAGCAACACCCCCAATATAAATAACAGGGATGTATGAGGGGAAGCAACGTGGGGGAAAGCAAGTCATACAAGGTGGGGAGACACTAGATATCACATGAAAATCTAGGCAAAGAAACACCCCCACAAAAAATAACAGGGAAGTATGNTTAACCATCAACATGTACAGCCTTCTTAAGCACAGCGATTAAGAGTCGAGAGGGGCTACTTAAGAAGACACTGCCGTACTGCACTCGGAATAAGATTACAAGATAAGAACTGCCTTTTTCCTTGCTTGGAAGACTACTACACTTGTATAGAAGTAGATATTCAAAGAAAGAAAGATCGAGTCAAGCACGCTTTAATAAAATCATAACAATGCTACATAACAATGTAAATTAAGAAAGCATGACTGAAAACAATCAAGCAATGACAACAGTAAATTAATATCTAAGTATTAAGAAAGGAGAGACACTTGATAAATTTGATAACACATGAAAATCTAGGCAAAGAAACACCTCCACTAAAAACAGGAACAGGGAAGTATGAGGGGAAGCAAATCATAGCCACCTGGGGATCGAGACACTAGATATCACATGAAAGTCTAGGCAAACAACACCCCCAATATAAATAACAGGGATGTATGAGGGGAAGCAACGTGGGGGAAAGCAAGTCATAGCAAGGTGGAGAGACACTAGATATCACATGAAAATCTAGGCAAAGAATTACACCCCCACAAAAAATAACAGGGAAGTATGAGGGGAAGCAAGTCATAGCAACGTGATCCTTTAAGTCCACCCACACAAATATTCTGAGTAAATAGCGGGATAAGGTATGATACAATCTGTTGAAGCAATTTAGAGGTGTTTAGAAAGAAATCAGCGTCACTGTTGACAACATGAGAAAAACCATGACAACTCGATAATCACAGCGCTGAAAGCCACAACATTGAGAAGTGTGATCTTGCAGCAATGTTGCGCAAAAACAAAAAAAATTGGTGGAGCAACTAATAATGAGAAATTATTCTTAAATGTCGTAATAAAGACAATGGATATTTGATCCCGATCAGCTCCTGCGGTCAATCGATCGTTGGCATAATGGATCACAACCAGGAAGGATTTTGCATTTGGTGGAAAATATATATTTCAGTTTCGACATTCGCGGAAAAAATACAAGCTGTAAAATGCAAACCTTATGCTATAGCCTACACGAGGAAAAGATTACAGAGAGTGCTTTTAGGTATATTCGGTGGATCACAACAGGAAATATTTTGCATTCGGTGGCCAATTGGCCATATCGTTCAGTTTCGACATCCACGGGAAAATACAAGATGTACAATACAAACCTAATGCTATTTCTAGATAGCCTAAACGAGGAAAAGATTACAGAGAATGCTTTTAGGTATATTCGGGTGCAATAAAAGTGCTGTTGCAAAAAGGAAAAGATCAACTCACCGGCATCATCATGCCATGCATTCCGTTCATATTCATTCCATTATGGTTCATTCCACTCATGTTCATTCCATTATTATGGTTCATGTTATTCATTCCGTTCATGTTGGAACAATTCATCATCATGGCAGTCATGTTAGCACACATTGAAACAAGAAAATCATGAGATGAATTCATCGAGCTGGATGTCATCGGCATAACCATCGTGGCCATTCCCGGCATCGTGGTTGCGTTCATCTCGCCAGCAGGGAAATAACGTTTTTCAAATACACTCCAGGTAGCAAGAAATAAGCAAGGAGTTCCTCTAAAGCACCAACTATCAAATCAATAATAAGTAACTCTTCGATGAAGTAACATGAACTGCTCCGTGTTCCTTCAACGACGAGCAGACAAGAGAATTGAAAAGGTCGAAAGCTGTCATATTTTGTTTGGTGCTGAGTTGGCGACATGCGGGGGCCTGGGTTAGTGACGTCAAATATGTGTTCAATAAACGTTTGCGCTAGCAAATGTTACGTCATAGTATGTAATTGTCTCTTCACTCAATGCTTAGCTTCAAATGAACAGTAGATTTGGACCTCTCAACATGTCTTTACGCACGTTCTAAGCACTATTTGAGGCCATCTTGCAGGTGAATCGACTCAGAGAGAACTTGTCGGCGACCATTCTCAAAAAACGGCATCAATTATCGATTCAAACGTGACTGAATCCCCGCTGAAAATCTCTGTTTGATCAGGAAGGAGATGATTTTGCAAAAAACAGGATGATGTGGGAGAATACGGTGTAAAATAGTGGGTGTTGTCATGGGAACAATTGCTCTGTATGTTGGCGGAAACAAAATTAATGCTTTATTCTGCAATTGGCTTGCTTTTCGTGCTTCTGAAAGAACGTTAAGAAAGAACTTACATCTACGTCTGCCATTGCTTGCCAAATTGGAAAATCATTCGCATCATTCATTCAATGTCAACAAACTCACAAACTCAATCATAAACTGCCAGATATTGCGATGGCTGACTGGCTGCTGACACATCAAATCGCTCACCAAAAAGTCTCGTCATGCGAAATGATGAAATAACAAATTTCTGTTTAAGCGCAACTCAAACAATTTTATCACATACAGTACAGGCCAGCTTTACTTACGTTAGCAAAGGCACTTAGGAAACGCTTTGAAGTTGTTGCGTGGTCGCGTTGCTATGTTGCTGACTGTCAACTATCCATTAGTTCTTTGCACGGCTTTAAAAACCAGGGATGGCTCAGAGATTAGGTAAATAACTTCTATCATTGGGTTCAGAGCTTAATTATAATTGCAAGTTTCTTCGAACAAGCTGCTGGACGCTGTTCCAAAGCAACATCTGAGAGACGATTAATTCCTTGTTGACTGGAGTGCTAGACAACTTGACAGCACACGACAATTTACTGCAGTGTTGTAGAATCTCTTACATTTTTCGCAAAACTGATACATGACACAGAAGAACTTAAAAAAGTAATCAATCAATCAATCAATCAATCATCATTTAATCTGAGAAATCCGATAAGCTTACAAAGCTTTTTTGCACGGAGCAGATAATATGCTAATAACAGTAACAACATCATACAAAATTATTATATACATTATATTATATCTACGTCTGCCATTGCTTGCCAAATAGTAAAAAAGTTTTCTGTAAACTTACTGGATTTTGTGAATAAATGATGAAATTTGCATGCTGCCAAATATTAAAGAAAACTTGGTTACGAGGATAATGAACATTTTCATGATGATGATGATGGATTGATTGATTAGATATTACTTTCCGTAAATAGGACACAATAGGCAAACACAGGATATAAATATCATTTAATCTTTTACTAAATTTATTTTGTCTAAACGACATTTGAAATTAGACAGTGTTGGCGCAGTGACAACATTATCAGGTAGATCGTTCCACCATGGGACCACACGGGAGCAAAATAAATTCTTGATAAAACTATTTGCATTTGCACAAACTGCCATGTTGACGACGATGATAGATAGATAGATAGATAGATAGATATTTATTTTGATCATGAACAGTACAGCAGAGTTTTTTATACAATGGATATATGAGTTAACTAGAAAAAAAAGTACATGATCAAGGTCATCCCGTAAGCACTAACAGCTGATGATGATGATGATGAATTAATTGATGATGATGATGATGATGATGAAATTTGCATGTTGTCAAATATTCATGACAATTTCATTACGTTTAATGTATCATTTTTTCCATCAACGAGTGTTCTTTATTTTGATATAAACGGATAATTTACAAAAGTAATTCTGGTAAAAATGTCTAATACAATATAATTAATTTCCAAAACATTGAAAACTATAAAATTACTCTACAAATATTTACAGTACTTACTACTAAACTTATTTATTAAGAAATAGAAATAAAAAATAAAAAAAACCCTGACCCGACTATTTACAAATGTATCATTTATATTGTATGCCGGTGTGCCTGTGGATTGACGCAAGTTAAGCAATACAGAAATAATCAAATTCATATATTTTGCCAAGCAAACAACATTTCAACAATTGTTATATCATCTTTAAACATAACTGTAAATCAGTAAAACACCAGTTGCTTTCTTCATTGAATGGGACCAACCCGTAGACTGGGGCATATACCCACGAACAAGGACAAAAAGGCTAGTCCAGCATTACATCTTCAAGTCTCGGACTAATAAAATCAGTATAATAATAGCGATTGAGTCCTAGCCTGCGCTAGCACTACAGTCCCAGTCTATGAATAAAGCCATGTGGGTCTTACTGATATGCCAGAGACAAAGGATAGTCTGTCACAAAAATTCTAACCCATTTACAGATTTCAAGAACTTAGACCGAGACTTTGACCTTGTCTTGATCCCAGCTCATGGACAAGACCCGGGCTAATTGATATCATGAATCAAATTCAGTTATCATTGAACATGGGTCTTCAAAGGCGCCAATGAAGAATAATCATCAGGGTGGCTTTCCATATCTTTTTTAAACACAGTCAGCATGCTTTCACGGCAGTCACTTGCTAGGCTGGCCACGTCGTCCACAGACAAACCAGTTGTTGAGATCTCTGGTAAACAATGAATCCGTACAGTGCCTGTTAAGAGAGAAGCAAAATAATTTTCATGAATTAGACTCAGTAAATTTTAAAGACATTATCGTCAGCAGCTAACAACAACAATGAAATTTGTAAATAAAGATAAACTCTGGCATCGGTCTTCCAATCAATGTACAGTGAAAACTGAAACCTCACCTTTGGGACCTAAGGAAAATGACCTTATAGACAGGTGACATTTCTGTCCAGGTTGATTTCTATAGAAAGTGTCATTTTAGGGTTATGAAGAGTGGCCTTTATACACAGATGGCTGCTCTATAGAGGTGGCCGCTAATACAGGTTTGACTGTATTTTACATTCCACAAGTTACTCTCAAATCAGAAACTGAGGAGTCCTTCTCAGGAGCTCCCAATTTATACTATTTACAAAGACAATACAGAACATTCCAGAGTAAGTAACATTGACAGACTATTGCCTCAACTAGAAGCTTCAATTAACAAATTGCATCCTTTTCTTTTAAAGAAGCTCTGGAAGTTTCCATTATACCATAAATAACAATACCTCAATCCTTCTGATTACATCATATGCTAAATTAGATCAATTGTTCCAATCGATCTAGAACATTCTAGATTAATCTGGATTTGTGATATTAGGGAACAACAATATTGGTCTTTATAGACAGGTAGACAGGTCAAATGCACTGACAATATCGCAGTACGTGATTGACTTCACTGTAAAACTCAATGAGGCAACGTATTCAATGATCGAATGTAAACTCTCGAAAGCTTAGGGAGACCTCTTACGAGGCGCCTAGGGGCACTAGAATGCAATCGGACAATTGGACAACCACATACAGTGAAACCTGTCTATAACGGTCATCTGTGGGACCTGACAAAATGACTTTTATAGACAGGTGGCCTTTCTGTTTAGTTTGATTTCTATACAAAGTGTCATTTTGGGGTTCTGAAGAGCGGCCTTTATACACAGGTGGCTGCTCTATAGAGGTGGCCGCTAATACAGGTTTGACTGTCCAACTGTATATGCTAAATTGACAGCTGTTCATAAACATCGACATTGGCAAGCACAGCACATGGCCACATGAACTATTACAATGTCGAACACACAACAACAGCATGTTGCAGAACAACTCACCGCTTTCAAACCGCCTCGATTTACGATCCAAAATGTTCCGATAATTGGAAATCACAACAGGCATTATTGGCACCTAGGGGATACCAGCAAGCATTAGAGGCCAACAGAACAACACTGCATAATAGAAACACACCCTGAAATGTCCTACATCAGACATTTAGAGTTAGACAGATAACAGTACTACAATAGAAGTTAAGCCCACCCCAGCATTTATTGCGGTTCTTTTATAATGTGTACATTTCTCCTTGTTCAAGTTGCACATGCCAAATACATTTCGAGAGTGGATACAGTAGTAGGCACTTCTATTTGAGGAGTCTATCTCTGTTTATCAGAAGCTGAGACGAATATGCAGCACATTACAGGAAAATTATTTGTGCTCAGTACTGTCCAACCTGGTTTACAAGTTAAAATCCACCTGCCTCATATACCTGTCTTGAGTGGCCACTTTTAATCTAAATTTTTTAACTTTTAATATTCAAACAACCCTTAATCAGTGGAATGATCTGCCCATCGATTTCAAAAGTTTGGAAAGTGTGTAGCGTAGCCATTAGCCAATTAGATTGTACTTATCGACTGAATGAATTTACTTTCCCTACTTACCACATCTCTATCCTCGTAATCATGTAAATAACCTCGTTGTAATCTCATTAGCATATTTCTTATTTCCGTACTTTGATTGACAGTTGTATTTACTATAAAAACCTTTACTGATTCAATGTGAATCAGAGAGAGAGAGAGAATTACCAGAAAACCAGAAACACTCAGTTGTCATTCATAACGTCTCCATATCGTTATAAGTGAACTAGTCTTACAAGCACTTTATTTTAATTTTATTAAAGATGCACGATGAAATTAACCGATTAACAACTGTAAGCCTAATCTCTCAATATGTTTGCTTCTGAATTGTGACCTAACCCCCATGAAATAGGTACTTTGTCTGCTGTGTTGTGTTTACAAAAGCAGAGATCATCACAGAAGCGACAAGAAGGAAATGGCTCAACTTCCGTGCTTTTTCTTACAAACGGAGCAGACAGGGTTCAATTGGGTTCCAGCAAAAGAGGCAGCATCATTAGCAAATTACATAGCAGAAATGACAATAGGATCTGCACCCCCAGCATGACTGAAATAGAGGTGACAGGGATCCAAGCATAAGGAACCTATCAAAACCTTTTGAGAACGATGCCAAAAGGTTTCTGGCAGGAAAATGACGGCAGTAAACGTCAAGGAACAGTGAACTTGCTCGCACTTTGAGACAAAACAATAGGATGGGTGCTAGCAAGGTCATTTGCGTGTCATCTGCCGTCCATCATGTATTTTGTTCGCATGGCAACCAGGCAAAATGCCTGGCCTTGTGTATTCACCAAAATGTTGCTTGCTTCTCAATGAGAGTAGAATGGTTGGAATATAGCAGTCGTGGAATAGAAAATTTTGTTGTTGTCATTGCCTTCACAAAAAATGATATTTTGACCATAAATTTGACTGCTTTCTGGAAACGGGAGAAGCCCACAGGTCTAGACCCACCCTTGGATCTTGGATCATGGATCTCTTAAAAGTGCAAACGATGCACTCTGCCCATCTGGAACGGCTACCTGTATGAAGAGACCACTTTTAATTGGCTTCTTGAGCGGTCGCTTAAAACAAGCGTGATAAAACTGTTTTTTCCATATAGGCGATGCACAGTAGCTAGATTGAGTGGCATTTGTAGCCTAGTAAGTAGGCTTCAACAGTACTAAACACCTGAGCTTCAACTGCCAGGTGAAATCCTCCACGCTTGAAAGGCAGCATTGAGTCACATTGGATACGTGTTCCTTCAGGGCAAATGAACAATGACATCTATAAGAGAATACAAATTATATTAGAGATATGCCATTTGGTTGATACTAGCAAGCAAGGCTGGGCGTTTTACATTTGAAAAGAAATTACCATATTTCAGTGCATATAAAAAGTCGCACCCACGCATAAGTCATACTTCAATATATTAGCACGAAAGTGAGTATAAGTCACATTATATATCTCCATTTATTAGCATGAAAGCGAGAATGCACGTAAAAAGAGACTAACAAGACACTTTGTCCAGGGGTGGACGGAGAAAAATTTGTAGCAGGTGCACTCGGCGAGGGGTCTGGGGCCTGCCATAAGGCCCCAGCGGGGGACAGGGGGCGTAGCCCCCGGACATTTTTTAGATATTGAGGACTCTCACCAGCCAAAATGCAAGCAGTTGACAAATAGCAGCAAAATATATCAAAACTTCTAGCTCCAGGAATGTTTTAAGGTTTATGTAGCTAGCAAGCAATTGCTGTGTCTTGTGACAAGGTTAGTTTCCCACAGAAAGTGGTACAAAGCAGCGACAGAAGCGATCGAAACAACTTATCAAAAGGGCACTTCTGCAATTCTGCCGGTGCTACCGAAACAAACATACGGTGTGCAGAACGTTCCGTCTAAATACTTTGATTAAGCAAGTCAGGAATGCTTGGAAAGCCACCCAAAAACAAACCTCTGAGCTATCCCATCAGTTTCAAACATTCTATGGTCGCAAGAAAAACAAACGGAGCGCCTGGCTTCTAAACATTCAACAAAATTTCCAATTTTTCTGGGGCAGATAAAAACACGCCAATGTTGAGTTTCGAGCATTCTTTGATGCTGCAGATCAGTTTTCCACGGCTGTCGTTTCGTTAGCAGCCATTTCACTGGAACAAAGAAGATCAACCAAATTTGCAACGAACGCTCATGCTCAGCAGACAAGTCAAGTATTTCGAGATCCTGCCGTTTGTTGTGAAACCGAGGGGGGTTCGTGTAAGGGACGAAACGTTTGTTGTAGAACGCGTAACTCAGAAAGGTGCATCGGAGGTGCACAGGCAGAGAGGCGAG
>OFHS01003513.1:0-16758 GCA_900245855.1 Calvadosia cruxmelitensis | reverse complement strand
AGTGAAAAGGCAGAACAGACACCAAGCACGTTGGACACGTCCACATTGTACTTAGCACAGTGGTTGAAGAAAAAATGCATTTATTGTGTCGTTTTTCAAAGCAAACTTCAACTCCTCGTACAGTATGGTGAGAGATCAAATGCAGATAAGCAGGTTTTAAATTGATGAAGATTACTACATTGGACAATGTCAAGAGGTAAAGAGTTCCAGATTTTAACAATACGAATGGAGAAGAAATATTTGCGAAAGTCAAAGTTAAGCTTTTCAGTGATTGACAGCTGGAAAGGATGACCTCTTGAAGAGTAAGGACTTTGGCGCAAAGTAAAGAATTCATCACTTGGTAGATCAGCAAGGTTATGCATAATTTTGAACGTCATGTAAAGATCAAAGCAAAGACGTCGATACTCTAGTGATGTTAGGTTCAATATTGAAAGACGGTGTTGATAGTCTTTGTATGGTATCTTCGCACGTTTGCATCTTGGTTGCAATTGCATCGTAAATTGTTGTCTTGATCTGTTGTGCATCTTTTCTGCTAGCTTTACTTCTATTAATGACAGAAATGATTGTTTTGTAATGTACAATGTATCCCTTAAAATAATGGGCGTGGTCTGGGTTCCTCCCCTGAAAATGGGCTTGGTTCTGGTCCCAGATTTTGAGACTAGGTAATTAATTTTCTGGACCGCCCCTGGAATCCTATTCTACTGTAGCGTTGCTTTAGCACAATTATGTGGCCATTGACAATGCCAATAGAAATTAGAACTCTCTCGAGAGTTCTTTACTCCACAATATTCATAATATTCTTCCCGTCAAAAGCCGACTCTCCTTCATCTACGTTGAAATAACAGCTTCAAAGGGACGATCTCACCATCATGGTTTTGTTTCTTGTTTTGGCGCGCTATCTTCCTCCTAATCTATATAAAAACAACGCTATATGTCCTGAAAGACGGTTAATTTTGTGGAAACAAATGATTTCACTACACTCTAGCGAGAAGTCTGAGAAAGAGCTGGTGGCGTAGTTTCCCAATGTGACAAAATGTTGTCCTTGGCCATTTCAATCGTGTGCATTACTATCCCTGAAATGTTAATCCGCGGCGTCGCCAACGGCAACGAATCCTCACGCGATAGCATGCGGCAGTGTTGATTGACTTGCGTCACCAGCTGCTGTTCATCTCCAACTTGAACAGTCTGTTCTTTTCTTCGTTAGCTCTTTGTCTACAGAGATTTCCCCGACGGATTATAACCTTTACAATCAAAATTCGTTGGTGTTTATTTTGGCTATGGCTTGATTTGCCCCCACGTTGGATCTTCGATCTATTTACAAGTTCACGTTGGATCAAGGTCGACGTGGCGATGGGATTGAGAACTTTCAAGACGCTTACACCACGCAGAGGCTTGTATCTTTGCTTGGTTTGTCTCGTCATATTAATATACACGCTGCTAGTGGCCTACTTGGACGTGGAAGACAGAAACGTAAGCGGCTTTCTGCTGGAAGGCAAAGGCGTCGCTGTTTTGTCGCAATCAGATAAAATAGATGAACCTACAATGGCGAGGAGAAGAGTTGATGGCCAAGGACAACTGTGGCCCACCTCAAAAACATTAAGGCATCGCAAGAAATGGGTTGAAGATGGCCAATACGGTAGGCTGCTGCTCTTTGGTGTTAAATAACAACGTTAGACGTTAGCTCGATCAACTTTCAACTGAATTGGAATGCAACAGACGAGATTTAGATGCAATCATTTGCCTCGTTGATTGCATTCCTTCGCCTTCCTTAATGTCACCACCCTGCCTTGCAATTGCTGATTTCGCCATCAGATACACGACATGGCTACAGATTGCTTGTTACAGGGTTGTCTTCTCATTTATTTATGACGCTGACTGATACCGTCGCTTGCAAATTTCGCCGCTGGTTGCTAAACATGTCCTCACGGCATGGTTGCTGGTGGCAACTGATTCTGCGCCTGTCTTCTGTCTCACACGATTAACTAAAAGGTCTCGTGAAAATTCTGATGGTTGCAAAACAATTCCTGTGTAAGGTGATTTGCACTTTTTGTAATTTACCGTGTTGGAAATGGCGGAGGCAGCAAGCTAAATCATAGGAACGACCGTCACTCCTGTTTTTTTTTTGTATTTTGAGTGCTGTAAAAACAGAAATCCAAGTATAGATTTCTTGAAATCCTCATGTTTTTATCTGATAATAATTTATGTTATTTGAACGGGAAAGAACTGAAGTTAACACAGCTTCTTCAGCAACCAAACACCAGGAGACTGTAGAAAGTGCTATGATTCCAGCCGCCTGTAGGAAGCTGGTTTCATTTGCACTGCTATTCTGAATATTTTAAGCAGTTCAAGTGTATTGCAGAACTAGGAGTGCAGATACGTACAAAGGTTTTTCTCGATCTGTCATCTGTGTGCAGTGAAATGGAAAAGCCCTCAGTGCGGTTGCTTGCAAGGTGAGATGAATTGTCATAGCAACATGCTGCTATTAGTGGAAGGAACAAAGCCGCATCTGTGACGTGACGTGCTGCAGTGCTGTTCGGAACAAGCCTGACCTGAGGTCTAAATGTAGATGCGTTAGAATACCAAAATAATGCAATCCCTACTTCCACCAGCCAATCACAGTGCGCTATGACGTTCCAGATCAGGCTGGCTTGAAATCGCCTGACCGCGCAAAATTCGTGATGATCTGAGAAAGCAAACACTTATTTCAGATGACAGGGCATCACCGCTCTCTCGAGTCATGGTCGAAAACGAAACTATTCGAAATTAAGTTTTTGATTTTAGTCATTTATCTGAGTGCTTCAAAGAATTTTCTTCATTTTATGTCTTCACCCCTTACATAAACTACATCGTTTTCTTCGTTGTTTCTGGTCAGTGTTATCAGGATGTTTGGTTAGGCTGAGCCTGACCTCTAGAATTGTACTGCCCCTGGAATACTAGATATAATCTACTACAGCGCACATTGCTCATAAGCAAAGAGTTTGCAAGCTAACATTTGCATATAGGAATATAACATCAGCTGTCTAAAAAGTGCGACTAGGTACTATACCAACATATGTCCGCTGGTACTTTGCCAACGTTGTCAGCCGCTTCCTACAAAAAGTGTGGTAAGGATTCGGTGGCACGGTTGACAGGAAAGATCTGGAATGCAATAGCAAAGTCAAACCTGGTCATTTTAACCCTCGCACCAGTAAGACAGCTTTTAAATTGTACATAAGCAAGCTTGATCTCCGTGAATCATTTTTATAAATATTTGTATATTATAGCAATGGTAAGAGCCATTTTCAGGTAATGATTTTCTGTAAGTTATTCATGTACTCTTATTATTTAGACTCTTAGGATTCTGTAAACTTATTTTTAATCACAACTGCTAGTTGCTCTATTAGTAACCTATACAGTAGAATACGAGTTTTGTTTTAAACAAATTAAATATAATAGGCCGATTTTGCACCACACAGTAAATTATTTGGCAAAGTGATTCATCTGTAGGATGAGGACTAGGGTCAAGCAAGAATAGTGTTGTATTATAACCAAAGCTCAATTTACGACATGGCTAACTTCAGAGTTCGTTGGATGATACAAAAATCAAAAACAGAGAAATGGCATTAAATTTCAATATCACAGAAGTGACGCTTCAGCTCAGCCATGAAAACTGCAATGTCTTAGTCAGTCCTCGCTATCTTTATTTTACCCAAGGTGCGAATATCGCGGTTAGCAATGTTTCCATTCGTCATAATTTTCTTTTTTTTATCCAAGCTTTATGATACATGGAAGAACACATTCAGAGCTGTTTCAAAATTGCAATTTAGAGATGGTTTCTAGGTCTAATTGAGGAGAAGGATTAAAATGGACACAAATAGTGGAAATGGTTATTTGTCTGACGCCGGATATACGTCCACAATGTAAAGATATATGTCTTAAATGTATTTGATTTGCATATGAGTTGCAGCAGCATGTACTAATGGGGACACTATGCAATAGCCTACAATAAATGCAACGCAATCTATTTTGCTAGTAAAATCATCTTTTTGTTGAATTTGGTGCTGTCTTTTCTCCTCGTCTAGTTAGCCGTGCCTGTCTTTTATGTGCATCTGTAGAATTTTGTATGTTGTTGATTTACATTCCTGATTCGTTGCTAGTCGAGCATAGCAACAACAACCAAGATCCACCATGCCATGGATGTCTTCTGCCATATTAATATGTTACAATCTTTGCTGGACTCTTTGCTTGTATGATTTCAGCTTTGAAGGTGGACCAGTCCTGCACTCCGGTCAACACAAAGCTATACCCATTCTGTGTTGATAAGTTTGCGGTGAGGACCATTCGTTATCATGTTCTATGATATGTGTCCACTCCACTGATTATTGATTAATTAGTTTTCAATCTCATATTACTTTGAACTTTTCGTGTATGGTACATGTCATTTGTGTGTGTTGGCAGAAAGGATAACAGGAATTTGATAGTCAGCGTTATGAATTTTAATTCAATTATGATATTTGCCCACTCAAGGCAATTCGTTGAATTCAACAATCATTTTCAAAGCCAATACGAGTTTTTCATTTCTCCAATCTAGTTTTTGTAAGCCTAGACTCTCTTGTTTGTTGTTTTTGAAACTTTGCATATTATATTTATGATCACAAATGTTCCTCCTTGGAGATTCAAACATCCGCTCTGCAGAAATGAAAGCATTGGTTATCAGACCAATCACCTGTTGTTATTCTATTTATATAGAAACTCATTTGGTTATCTTGTGATGTTCATTGTAATTTTGTAGTATGTGAAAGCGCTGTGGAATGGAAAGTGCTTCAATGACGTCCATGAAGTTGACGGATCAGACTGCTCTGTAATGCGTTATTTGACTGAGGTAAGCAATGTGCTGCTGCTGTGCTCTACGCTGATACATCACTTAGCAAAACAGAACAATGCTGCTTCTTGGTAATATTCTTCATCCCCATGAGAGAAATGTTTACGATGCAACATTATGGCAGACACCTCGCACTGTCAGTTGCAGCCAATTGATTGACATGAGTGAAAAATATGATGAAAAATTTTGCTTGCTCATCAATCTCTGAGTGAGTGTGTTTGTGTCATTTAACAGTTAATGACTAATCGAATCCTTGCTGACATGGCCACAGAAGCGCTCTTTATGCTTTGTTGCTTTCCAACATGTGTCCCCATTGAGAGGCTGATTGTCATCATTTGATTTTCTTTCAAATTGAATTTCAGAAAGAACCTTTCTGTTGGCACAATTCATCTTACATTGTTCAGCAGCTCCATGAACATCAGGTGGGGAAGGATGCCAAGCACTTCGTTTGTGTGCCATTGTTGTGATGGTCAACTGTTGTTGTTGTTGTTGTTGCTTGAGCCTCTGATGCTGCATGCTTGTGGTTGTTTTGCAGTGGCTGTTGGCGCGCTCTCTACTGATCTTTGCTTTTATGAATATTGAATTCATAGGACTAGTCTTAGTGATGGACTTGATGTGCCCATTTCACCTCATTGGAATGAACACTGTTGCACCCCCTACTTGTCCCCTGATAAATAGGAGCTGACCTTAGGGGAAGTCACTCTTAGGTACATCATGTAGTAAACTCAACATCTTGCACCCTCAGGATGACACAGTGGAATTTAATGCTGAACTCAAAGGATTGCTAAAAGTCTTGTCACACAAACTGTACCGTTGGCTAAGAATGCGCGTCATGCAGATGTGGTCAGCCTGGATTGAGACCATTGCTGAGCTGAGAAAGGATCAAAGAATTGCACGGAAAAGAAAGAAACTCAAGGTTGGTCCTGTTTTATATTGTTTGATTATGGGAATGAGTGATGCCTCATCACATGAGAAATCAGTTTTATTTATTTCAACTGATCATATTCAACTCACAGAGGACCAGCGGAGGGGACTAGCAGACTAAACCTAGCTAACTATTTTAGCCAACTAAATTAGTTTGCCAGATCATCAAAGTGGTACAATTAGATCAATAATTTTCACATCCTTTTTAGTTGAAAATAGACAGAAAATTTCCTAACCAACGTGTTTCTGCATAGTCAAAAATATCGCCTCTCTGGAAAATTGATTGTTTCATGTTCATTCCAAGTCTTAAGCAGATACTTTTGTATCTTTGAGATTCCTTGGATTCTGGTTTTCATGAGTAGCAATTCAACTGTTGATCAACCATTTTGAATTATTTTAGCAAAATAGTTGCTAGCAAACTAGGAATATAGAAAGTAGTTTTAGTTCCAGTTAGCTACTTTTTAACAAATTACTTGAAATTACTGTGGCACTATTACTAGCGAACTAAAAATAAAATAATCTGCAATGCAACACTACATTTAACTCAGCTACCAGCTGATTGACTCATTTATTCGGCATTTTCGTGAATGGCCAAAGACCTCCCAGCGGGCAAACTTATTCGAATTTTGGTCGATTTCGGGTCGATTGCCGACGTCTGTTCGGCGTCGTTTCGCAGTTGAATATGAAAGAAATATCGACGTCGATTAAAATCGACCAAACCGACGTCGATGCACCGACGCGATATCGACACTTGCGTTTTTATATTTTCGCTTGCGGATTTATTTTTCGTATATATTTTCCAAGTACCATTTTACAGTTTTATAAACAAAAGACAACACTGTTCATTTCTTTGCGCTCGTTTATTGTGCCTGTAAAATAACAGAACAACATAGCAGAATATACACAGCAAGTTACTGCAAGCATAATCATTATTATAAACAATTTTTGCAAGCATGACTTGAAATGACAACATTTCAATAGAAAAAGAATTTCAATAGAAAAATAAACTTAACAGAATTTAACAAGTTAGCTTGCGTGTTGTGTCCGTAATATGAAACCTCAGTTTCATGGTGGCTTCTCCGTGGTTCTCTTTTTCTCTTCCTTCGTCTATAACACACTTTCCAACTAGATTTTAAAGTTGTTCTGTCGCTCTGGGCCACAATGTCCGTTGCTTGAAGATAATTCATTAAGAGGTAGCTTCATTGCGCTCTGTAAAGTAAAGAACAAGAAAAGAATTCATAAATGCTGATATTTTTGACAAATGCCAGAAAGCAAGCAAGTTATGACAAAGAGGTGCGAGAGAGTATTTCTAAACAAGAGCTTGAGAAATAATTCAAACATGAATTAATTTATTCGCAAAGTCAATTGAACGAAGAAAGTTACATTTACCTTTTGGACAGTCTTGAAGGCAGTGGAGAACGGCAAGTACTAACAACCTTTTGCTTTCCAAGGCTTCCAGTTGAGTTGGCAAATCTCTACCTCGAGAATATAAATGCTTTCAATTCGCAAACAAGTTATTGCCGAGAGAGCGGAAAATTGGGAACTCAAAAACTTTGATATTTTTTGCCAGTCGAAGTTTTGATTGACGTTATCATATATTTCGCTGATTTGATTGGTTGGCGCATGAATGAGTTGCTTGGTTGCGGCATCCGAAACCAGGTTCGTCATGTGGACCATGCGCGGGAAAATCTGAAATTCCCCAATGTTGAGTTTTGGTCGGTACGTCAACCAAATTTCGATTGTTGACATTGTATCGTCGAATTCGGGTTAGGGCCTCGACGCGAAACCAACCTCTTGCTTTGCCGCGTCGACATTCGACGTGATATCGATACGAAATCGACCGTTTGGTCGACGAACGACGCGGATTCAACTGCGAATCGAATAAGTTTGCCCGCTGGGCTATGTTTACTCTTTTACATTTACTCTTTTATATGTATTGTGCCTTTAAATTGTAGGCCTAGATAGTTAATTTTATTAAAATACACTTATAATATAGATTGTAAACCTTTGTAAAAGCCTATTAAGAAATTTGTTGGAAATAGCACTACAAAAGTGTATAAATTATGATTAATTATTACTAAATAATGCAGTTGCACATGTTTTGTATTTCAGGTTTTATTCTACCTTGGGTCCATGGGCTATGAGCCTGCTTTTCTTGAGTACGCCGGCCATGGCGGTCCTGTTGGAGAACTTGTACAATGGACTGACACAATTGCAAGTGCTTATATTCTTGGTCATGATGTCACCGTCATATTCAATTCGTCAGAACTTGCAACGTAGGTGCATTGACCTAAAGCCAGGGTGGGTGGATGGTGCTACGGCAGCTATCAGGTCAGAATTGAAGCATCGCATTGTGGCAACATGAAACCATCCTATTGCAAATGGTCAATGACCGGATGTGGGATGATCGTTACATGACAAGATTGCAAGCAAACTAACCAATGAGAGCAATGGAAGCCTAAGTACTAGTATAGCAGCTGTCATATGAGATTAAAATGGTAAATTCTTAGCAAGATCGTCCTTGAGAATAGACACGTTGGAGGAAATGCAAAACAGTGCTTGCATGGGTTGTCCTACTACAAGTCAGTTAGCTTGATTCATCACCGTCATTAATTCTCATTTCAGTAGGATAAGGCTTGACCAGTACAGTGAAACCTGGTCTTTCTGTCCAGGTTGATTTCTATAGAAAGTGTCGTTTGGGGTTTTGAAGAGTGGCCTTTACATACAGGTGGCTGCTAATACAGGTTTGACTGTATGTCTAGGTCATGGGCGCGCATCTATCATGCAGCTTTGCAACATAGTAGCATTTAGGCTATCACATTTTGTAGTCAAAGATTCATTTACAAGGCCTATGGGAACAAACATAAGAGCGAGAAGTAGGAATGAATTCAAGTGCTTAGCTCAGTGTAACTAATGAATGAAGGTTTGCTTGTCTGAACACAAGTTTAACCAGTGGTGGTGATAATGAAGGAGGGGCCATACTTAATGGTGAGACTGAAGGAGTTGATTGTCATGATCAATGTATCTAACTGCAGCTGGGCTTACTTGCAGGACTGTGAAAGGCGCTGTCAATGAATGTGCTCCAATAGATCCTATCAAAATGCTGTCTGACTATGATGTCATATTTACTGACGTCAATGGCTTCTCTTTCATGCGTATTGTCCTTGGTGGCTCCGTTATTGCTCATTACAGGTGTGTCTTGGTCAATTAACCAATTTGTGTTTTCCTGGCACAGTAAGAGATATTAGAACATAGAATTCAACTGACATCTCTTGCTTATTTGTATTGCATTGTTTGTTGTTATGGCTGCAAAGTTTGCACTCATCTGTAAGGTAGCCTACAAACACGGCGGAGATGAAACAATTGATTAATTTTGTAATGTGACTGGCTAAATTGCTGTAGCGGTCGGGAGAGCCTGGAAGTAACTACCTGGAACTCTGTAGTTGAGACTTAACAATGACCTTCTGCTCAGTGTGTCCTCTCCATTCATGTAGGGGTTGACCATCTCAATGATTTCATAACACATTGGTTGTCAGCATTAAAAGGACGCCACCGTTTTCAAGCAACAGAGAAATTGTTCTGCTCTTTCGTAGCCAGTTCATTCGTTGATCCAATAACGATTTATGCCATCAACAGTTTATGACATGACAATGGTCGTGGATGAGTGATATTGTTTCTATAAGAATGTGTGATCCATATCAACCGTGCTGCTCTATTTGCAGATGCAAACTTCGCTTTCTTGATTCGTTTGGCACAGAGGCTGAATTCAACTACGGAGGCTACATACTGCCTATCCCGGGTGGCACGTCAAATTGGGGATACATGGAAGTGCAACTGCAGCAGATCATGACCATGTATCGTGAGTTGCTGTTCTCTCAATTTTGTGATCACTGGGCTGGACCATCGTGATTGATGCATTGAACAATGACACCCAAACATCATTAGTAACCAGAAACATTTTGTTTTCGTTTTAGCTCACAGCCCAGATAATACGTTTTTAGGATTTGTGGTTGGCAATGTAGAGAAGAAGAAGCTACCAAAGAAGAAGAATCAAGCCGTTGTTTACGGCAAATTGGCCAGTTACTTCCAAGTATGATGATTGTCGCAAAATCTTAAGCCATCATTTGAATTGTGAGCCTGCTGTCCAGTTGAGTTTAGCGCAGTGTTTTTTTTACAGGGTCATCATGAATACCTTGACCTTGTCAGAGAATATTTTGAAGTCCACGCAACAGCAACTGGATCGGTCAGTGATTTGGAAATCTGTGTTGTTGTGTTTCGTTGTTCCAATGGGCTAATGGCAACACCTTATCTCTTTGTATTGGCTCATTTTAAACCGGTCTTCTTTGCTTTTATTGGTTAGACACGTGACATTCCATCATATGTTGTGCGGCACGGCATCCTTGATAGGACAGGGTTGACACAACTGCTTCAGGAATCAAAAGTAAGTTGAACTCTGTTCTTTTCCGGGTGGTTGTAAAGCATTGTCTGCTTGTAAATGAAAAGGAATTGCAATTTTTGCATAAGGTGTTCATTGGTCTTGGCTTTCCCTATGAGGGGCCTGGTCCCCTGGATGCGATTGGGGCTGGGGCAGTCTTCATCAATCCACTGGTAATGTGATGGCAAGATTCAATCATCCCAATTGTATTTTTATGGCTGTTGCAGTATTAAGCATGATTGACGTCTCTTTTCAGTATCCAGAACCCAAGAACCGACTAAATGAAGCCTTTTTCAAAGCAAAGCCAACTCTTCGCAATGTGAGCTATGTCTAGTATTGTTTAATGTTGGCTTTGGTATGTTGGTAGTTGTTGGACGTCTGTGTTTCTGCTTATTATCAGTGGTTGTTGCTGTTGAAATGTGATAGGTGACATCACAGAACCCATACATGGAAGATTTCGTTGGTGAGCCTTACGTTTACACAGTGGACATTCGTGACTTTTCAAAGCTTCGCAAGATATTTGAGAGGATCAAAGAACAGGACGATGTGAGCATTTTTTGGCTGGCTTGTCGATGTAGGGCTACTCTAATTATTGAGGAATTTGCTGGTTTCAAATAGCAACCTTGTCAACCAACCATGAGCTACAGCCACGAGCCAGTTTCCACGTATGATACTGGACACAGGTTCAACACGTTCAAGTGACTTTGACGCGCTGGTAGCCTTTGTGCTCTGGTTCTTCCTGATGATATGAATGTGCTTATGGGGCATGTACGCGTAACATAAATCAACCTATGCAAACGTTTCCATTGTTGCAGTTGCTATTAAATCTAATCGTAATTTTTGTTTCCATCAGTTGAAGCCATTCATACCTCGTGAGTTCACCAACACTGGCATGGCAGAGAGGCTTCACACCTTGCTCGAACACCAGGTGATTGTTTTAGATGTTCCCCAGGGCAGTGGGCCGAAGAAAGGGATTGTTCCAGACTGGCAATGTCTGTTGTAAATTCAATTCTGCATGAATACAATTATAGATGATTGAGTTGTTTAGATGATGTGAAATGAATAAACTTTTTGAGCGAAGTTGGAAAAAAGGCCAAACTTAATAATTGCACGTTTTGTTTTCAGATCAGTGTACTTTACATAATAATTGTGTGGAGACTTCTCTATTCTGTTTCGTGATACAGTTGGGTAAAATGACTATGGTTTTACAGTCACAAATGGTGATGATTAGCCCAGGTGATATCATTGAGGCTACACTGTTATACTATTTACATTTTATCAGGACTTCTGCGATGAAAATGCTCCAAAGTGGCCTCCACTCTCCAGCCGACAGTTGTTTATTTCCAAGTCTGGCGAATCGTGTAAAGTGCTTTGCGCGAAGAAAGGTAGCAGTAAACCCACACTTCTAGCAGAACAAATATTTCAAATTTTGATTGATACCAATTCTAAGCTATGCTTCTTTGTATTCGCAGGCTTATTGTGCGAGCCAAGCTATTTCTACAAATTAAATTCTGTTGATCAGTTGTCAAGGTGAGTGATGTCTAAGTTTATTTACACTTTCACAGGCACATTATTGCAGCTGGTTGCCACTGAAACAGTGCTCTCTTCCTGTGTGGTGTTGCGTTGATTGCGATGTTAATCTATGACTGCTTCCATTCTGTTACCAGGCTTGGCTTCGATTGCTCAAGGACTGTTGTTGGCCAACATCTCTATGCACCGTCCTACAATCATGTCAACGGCACATGCCACATTCAAGCTCATTCGTTGCTCTTCAGTTGCGTCGCTCATTCACACGCCCACACAAGACTGTGCCCCTGTCGTGACTACATCAAAGGGCAAACTGCCCTCTGCAGAGACTGCTTATAGGGCCAATTCTAATGTTAGGTTTTACCAATTCATATTTATATCAAATAGTCTTTCTAGCGCGATTTTAGTTGACCAACATGCTTGCGTGTCGCTCATAAAAGAAATTTGTAAATAGACAAGTTTTCAAACTAATAAATGGGGAGTGGGCACATGCGACCTTAGTTACGTGCATTGCATTGCATAGCAACGGATCACATGGCATATCAAGATGGCGGACACCATCTTACTCCGCGCTGTCAAGAGCAATCCGTCTTCTCTTAAACTCAGCAGCAAAAATCTTACTACCATCCCTTCCATCATCGGAGAATTACAATCACTGAGAGAACTGGATGCCAAGGGAAATCGTCTGACTGCTTTGCCAAAGGAAATCACGAGACTGAAATCTGTAACGAATTGCCAGCCGCTCACTTGTAGTTGATCAGATTTTTATTTTCGTGGCAGCGTGCTTTTTGTATCACCAGTTGAAGCTCTGTTTTGTTGTTTTTATGTAGTTGGTTAAACTCAATGTCGGTAATAATAATCTGCATGAGCTTCCCGAGGAGCTGCGTTCGCTCGAATTGCTTGAGAGGCTTCATCTGTTCGGGAATCATATCACTGCCATCGAGGCCAACGCATTCGGTTAGAGATCACGCCGTCAAGCATATTGCCCCTGTTCATGAGTTGACGACCCCATTTCAGTAGCTCGACTGGCTTTACGTTTTAGAAAGGCTGTCCTGTTTGCGTCTGCTCAACTTGAACGACAACAACCTGACGTCTCTGCCACTATCATTGAGCAGGTAAGAGCCGTGACTGAGGGCGACTCAGCAGCGGAATACGTGGCTATACTGTACCATCTACAGGCAGGTGCATCCCACCTCGTTTACATTATCCTTTGTCGTGTTATTGCGTTCAGACTGAAGCGACTCGAGTATCTCAGTGTAGACTCCAATCAGATAGAGGGGCTGCCTGACGAACTCTGCTCATTAACCAACCTCAGGGTGCTTCACTGTGCAAACAACTCCATCCGTTGGTAAGTAACAGAATCTAATACAAAGCAACGTAGCTTCTGAGCTTGGTGAGCGACAAGGATGAATGTGCCAATATGAATTTCTGGTATCCTCAGCTTGCCCCACGGAATTGGTCAGCTTTCTTTACTAAAAAAGCTATTCTGTCAAAAGAACCTACTGGAAGAGATACCAGATGTAAGTACCTGAGCAAATGCGCATGTGCAATGAAATGCTGCATGGCTGGCTGTGATTTGTTACTTTTGTTAAATGTTGCAGTCACTGTGCGAATGCCGATCGCTGGAAGTGTTGGACGTCTCAGCCAATCGTATCAGGATCTTCCCAGAAAATGTGAGGTCGCTTAGCGGCAACTCATTAGTTTATGCAAAACAGGGGCAATGCCGCAGGGTCCTCCGACTTCCGTCTGAGATCATTCCAGCGTTTCTTGTGATGCTCAATGAATTGTTGGTCTTCCTTGTAGTTCCTATGTTTGCAAGTGAATGAACTGCATTGTGAAAAGAACAATCTTTACAACTGTGAGCCAGTGTGTTCGATACAGCAAGATGAAGTCCTCCCTCTTAAGGTAATATTCATTGTTCAGAGGACACTTTACCTGTGGCCCGTTATGTTAATGTATAGTTTCCACTATCAACTGGTAAAATTGTTCTCTTGCTTAGGAAGCGGCGGGAAGGGTCGCCCTAAAGCAAAGACTATCCAGGTGATTGGCAATCTGCTAAGAAAAGAGATCGGCGGTTGACGTTCTTGTGATGTGATTTAAATATGAATATAATATAATATAATATAATATATGATATATATAATATATATGATATTATATATAATATATGATATGATTTAAATATATACCTTATGACATTAGCAACTGTCGTCATTTTCAGCATGTCATCAGCTGAACAATCCACAACCAATGCAGCGCTTCTGTTGGTTGATCACGGCACATGTGCCGTATGCAATGGTCCATACCTGAACACTTGGCTTAATTGCGTTGAATTTGTCGTGTACAAGGTAAGCGTGGCATTTGTACACCACGTCAGAACGCCAAGTGGTGTAATCTCAGCTTTTCAAATCACAGCATGCTGTAATGAAAGTGGACGTAGAACACCAACCAACCAGCACTTCTTAGAATGTTTACCCTTTCCTTCACAGAAAAGCAAACAACGTGGTGGTGCAGCAATGAAAATACCTATTCAGGGGAGGCTCTGCTCATACAAGTGCTTCAATGCGCACAGCCATTGTTTCTATGGCATAGCTGGAGTGCCATGACAACACTGGTCATGGCTCAGTGAAATTGTTTAAATTCAAGACACGAGAAACAGAGTACATACAACAGGCACCAGCTCTGATCCAATGGCTCATTGTTACTCATATCTCAAAATTTACATCGGAGATCAACTCAGCTATAGTTTACGTGATATTGTATACTTGTTACATCTAAAAACTTTTAAATTTGGAATCATCGAATAAGTTGTCAAATGTCATGTTGTAGTCACAATCGATGGAGACTGAATAAGTGCCTCATGGTTGGCCTTCCATGCGGGCAGTTCCACGGATGCTCCAAGTCACCCATGTGATTAACCAATGTTTTCATCTGTGCTACTGTCAACGATGTGCCAATCATAACTGATTTACGACATGCTCTGCTTGCAAACATCTGACGTACCCTAGATGGACGACAGTGGACACCAGGTGCGTCACTAAGCTGGAAGACAAGCTCATCAACGTCGTCTACCCCAAATATCCAGTTTTTGCTGACAGGAAGAGACACCAATTTGATTCGTGTTCCTGGTTGTGCAGACTCATCTATTTCAAACTCAAAACCATTCTGCTTGAAGATTCCAATGTTGTTTATTAACACATCTTCGTTAACTGTAGTAAGCTCAAGCTGCCTTGGCTGAAACAACTTTTGCCCTGTCAATTTCTCATTATTTTGCAAAAACTCAAAATTGTACTTTTCATCCGTTGCATGCTGATCAATGATGAACAGCTCATTTTCATGCTGCGTGATTATGAAGCCTTTGTTGAATTGACCAATTATCTTCATTTTCTTGAACATTGACTTGGTCACATGCCTTTCGAGTTCTCTCTCTGCCGTGCTATTTTGGTCAGGAGATATCCGTGCTACAAACAAGTGTTCTCTTTGCAAAGCCTGTTTTGCTTGTACATCTGTTGCCAGCAGGCTTTCCTTTAATTTGCTCATGTCCACTTCAACATCAACAGATAAGCGACAGACTGCTGAAGGTGGATCACATCGTAAAGCCTTGCAGACTGGCTCATGAGGCTGCTCTGTCTTCTCGACATCTACCCCCCTTTCACTTGGTAGCATAACTTGTAGCTGGTCATGATTCCCTTGGTCTTCGCCATTATCACATGGCATAGGACTGCTTGGAGAAAAAGACTGGTTAAAGCCATCGGACACCTCAAACATTTCCACTGCATTCGTCTCTTCAATAACACTGGGATCATCCATCTGTGAACCATGTTGTTCTGTTTTTATTACTTCAACGGATGTCCTCTTTTGTTTTGCTACCTCTCCACTACTTCGATAAGATTCAAAAGCAGCTCCCGGTTTTTTATCAACTTTTGCAACATTCAGGGGGTGTCGTTCCACTTTTCTGGTCTTGTTAAATGGGGTGAATCCCACCATGTTATGCAACTTCTGCTGCTTTGCTGGCGATGGCGTACTTCTAGTAGCAACACCGTGTTTGCTGCGAAATCTGTCAAGTGACTTGAAACATACAGTGCTCGAGGAAGACTCCAATTCCTCTCCTTTAGATGGGCATGACACCACGTCACTCACCTGATCAGGATGAAGTGAGTCTGAAGGACAATTCTGCTGATTTGATGTGTCAAGATGAACAATGTCGTAGTTGCACGACTCCGAGTTGTAAAGCTGCTTCAAAGATGCCTTCACCACCACAAGTATGACATTCTCTTGATGCAGTAAGACGCATCGTTTGTCAGGGGTTACGTTAACATCAACAGATTCTAGGAAGAGATACAGCAGTGGTTTTATTAACAAGCAAACAAATTGAGAGAAAAACACCATCACAGAAGAGACAGTGCATGTTGTACTAGGGATAACAGAAAGAGGTGGTGCCTGGTCAAGCTAGCCTGCGTGCAGACAAACTAATCTTCTCGGTAAAATAGTACGCCTGCGCAGTTGTGCAAGTTTTCTTGTTCTCCTACTACCAGATTCTGGGTAGTATGCTGTGATTGGTTAATTTGAACCTATTGTTAATTGAAAATAATCTTCGTTGATATGGAGACAAGACGGAAATCACACCAGCGTCCTTTTGTCAAAAGTGTTTGCACTTGCAAATCCAACACCTCGTTAATTGCTTCGGCAGACAGATCACGCCAGGCAACAAAGACTTGTTAGGCTGCTGATGAAACGTTGCTAGGTATCAGCCAATCACAAGGGGCCAATATGAATCCAACCAATCACAGCATACTATCCAGAATCTGGTAGTAGGAGAACAAGGAAACTTGCACAACTGCGCAGACGTACTATTTCACCAAAACATTAGTTTGTCTGCATCAGTGGTGGAAGTAGCGAACTACAAGTAGTTAGCTACATGTAGCGAACTACTTTTCTTAGTAGCGAAGTAGTTTCTGACTACACTTTTCAAAAAGTAGTTACAGCTGTAGCGAACTACTTTTTAACTAAA
>OFHS01003512.1:590-15992 GCA_900245855.1 Calvadosia cruxmelitensis | reverse complement strand
TGTCATTCCATTTAGTTTTCTGGAAATGCATCGCATTCCATATTCGCCGTCTCACGTTTCTTTGAAATCAGCTTCTGGTTCATCCATTTCCATATTCGGTGAAATTATTTCGAATATTATTCCTCCTCAATTGTGTAGTACCGTTTCGCATTGTTTTATTATTGCCGATGTTACTCAACCGATTTTAGGCATTGATTTTCTTTCCGCTCACAAAATTGTTTTGAATTGTGCCAGTGGCACTTTGACTGATAGTTTGACGTCAATCTCGACCTCGCTGAAAAGTTGTCACGTTTCGCTCGATTCTATTCACCTTTAATTTCCGCCGACTCTTTCTGAATCTATTCGTAATCTCTTAACTCGTTATCACGTCTTCTTTCGCAGCTACAGCTCACGTCCACTCCACCGCACAATGTGACTCATCGAATCGAGACTGTAGGTTACCCTGTTTTCTGTCGCCCTCGACGCATGCACCCGCAGAAACTTGCTATTGCACCTGCCGAATTTGACAATTTTTCTTGTTGCAGGCATTATTGTTCCTTCTGCTTCAGCATGGACTAGTCCTTTACATCTAGTACCAAAACCTGAGCCTGTTTTTTTTCCCCTGTTGGTGATTACCAAGCACTGAATCGTATTACAAAACCTGACCGTTATCCACTTCCAGACTTACAATCATTCAAAAATGAATTATTTGGCTCCACTGTCTTTTCCAAACTTGACTTAACAAAAGCGTATTACCAGATTCCGATTCATCCTGACGATATTGACAAGACCGCCGTCACGACCCCATTTGGTGCATTCAATTTTATATGCATGACTGTGGGATTGAAAAATAGTGCCGCGACCTTTTCGCGTTTCATTAATGAGGTCCTACGTGGCGTCTCATGTTTCGCCTATATCGATGACATTTTGGTTTACAGTTCAACTCAGGTAGAACATGACGCTCGCCTTGAATAAGTTTTGTCTCGCCTCGCAAAGTACGGCATGCGTTTAAATTTATCAAAATGTCTTTTCTCTGTCTCTGCTTTCGATTTTCTCGGTTTTCAAGTCGATGCAAATGGTGTTTCCTCAAAATCCAAATCCAAATCTGATTTACTGCAATTGCCACCACCATCAGATTATTCTGCTCTACGTCGTCCCCTTGGCATGTTTAGTTTTTACCAGCGATTTATCCCTAATTATGCCGACGTTGTTGCCCCTACTGGGCGTTGGCGTTGGCCAACGCTACTCAGCCACCACCAAAGTCTCAGCGTCGTCATCGCACTGTTGCCACTTATCAGTGGACACCTGATCACCAATCCGCTTTCGATTCTATCAAAAACGCGATCAATTCTGCTGTTAAACTCGCTCATCCAAATCCTGCCTGTTGCTCGTACTCTATCACAACTGATGCCTCAGCGCACGCTATTGGGACTGTCTCACACGAGCACAATGGTCAATATTTGCCCTTGAGTTTTTATTCTCGTGGTCTCTCGTCTTCCAAACAAAATTATTTAACATTTAATTGTGAACACCTTGCCAGTTTCGCCGCAGTTAAACGTTTTTGTTCGATTGTTGAAAACACGTCAGTGACAGTTTTTACTGACCACAAATCAATTGCTGCCGCATGGCGTTCTCGTGCCCACACCAGTCACTCTCCTTGTCAAGAACGTTAATTCAGTTACTTGTCACAATTTATCAATGACGTCATTTATGTTCCTGGTGACTCTAATGTTGTTGCCGACACCCTTTCGCGTGATCTTCCCGATTCAGCTCTCGTTTCACCTGCGGATCTGACCACATCGGGTGTACATGCTGTCACAATGGATTTGTTAAATCTCTCCGCCCTCGTTTCCGCGACAAAATTCTGCTCTCTTCGACACCGCTGGTCTTTCTCGAGTGGATTTTGCTGAAGGTTCACTGTGGTGTGAGATGTGAAAAACTATGCCTCAACCCTTTGTTCCTCTTTCGTTACGTCGGTCTGTTTATGATTCTACGCATCGCATCGGACATTACGGCCACGGCGCATCAAGTCGTTTTAATTTCCGATCGCTTCTTTTGGCCCAAAATGCGGTGTGATATTCGGCCTGGGTTCGAGCATACCACATCTGTCAACAGCAAAAAGTCTAGCGCCACACCATCACGCCACACATGCAATTCAATTTACCATGTAATCGCCTCCAGACTGTTCACCTTGACGGTGTTCATGTACCACCGTTCACCTCATCCATCACTCATATCGTATCACCTCATCGGTATTTACTCACGATGATCGACCGATTTACACATTGGGTTGAGGTAGTCTCTTTAGTAGATTACTTGGCACCTGTAGTTGCTGAAGAATTCGTTCGGGAATGGGTCGCACAGTACTCTGCTCCCCTTTACGTAATCACCGACCGGGGTAGTAACTTGAGAGTGAGCTGATGTCTGAGATCGCAAAGCTGATCGGTTTCCTGAAAGTGAGGACTACTGCCTATCACCCTCAAAGCAATGGTCTCGTTGAACGGATCGATCGCACCCTGAAAACTATCATTCGTACTGCTTGTGGTGATTGGTATGACGCTCTACCGTCCGCGTTATTAGCCTTACGCATATGGCGGAATTCAGATGGAACTTCCCCTTACGAACCTTCCCCTTCCCCTTATGAAACCACTCGTACAAACCAATCTGCCTGGAAGACAAAGCATTACTCAGCTCGCATCATTTACTTTGTCGTCTCCAAGACCATTACAGGATGTTAAATTTCGTCCGCCTTCATCTCCAACTCAATCGACTTAAGTGAAGTCCGTCTAGTCGTCAAGTGTGGATTCGTGTCGACCGTGTCAAGCGGCCACTCGAAGCGCCATACACAGGACAGCACGACGTCATCTCTCGCCACGATAAGTTCTTTGTTGTTAAGCGTGGACATTCGACAGACAACGTTTCCGTTGACCGTCTTAAACCGGTTCTTGAAATGTCATCGAATCCGTCCTCGTCCGCGCTGACCACTTTAGACGCCTTGTTATTGTCGCCGTCGTCCCTGTCACCTTCTCGACCTTCCGTGTCGGATTCAACGCCAGTGGACGCTGCTCCTGCTGTTACCACACGTTCTGGTCGTCGTGTAACAATTGCTGCAAAACTGGATTTTATCTATACAAGCTGAACACTTGAACATTACCGTTGCTGCTTATATATTTTACAAGATATCATAGCATTTCTTGTCTTTCATTATGCTTATTAATCTCAGTTACCAGACTCCGTCTCCCTGGGGAGGACGTCTGTGCTAGCCTCGTATTCAAGTAAAGTCTCTTTTCCATGTAACCTCTATTTCATGTACATTTACCTATATAAGCCAATGCTGCATTTCATAATTAATAGTAGCTCTCAGCTCTCAACTGAATTACTCGCACAACGATTCTTTCTTGCTGCCTTGTTCGAGTTGAATTATATTGTAAGGTTGTTCGTCATGGAGTCTCACACGAACACCTCCACACTATTCAAGTGCTTGATCATTTGATCTCACATCTTGCAACCAGGTTTGATGAAAATTGCTCACATTCTTTTAATGGATTTTCTATTTTTCTTGAGAAGATGTTAGCCATCCTCAGTAGCAAAGTAAGAATGGAAGACAACTGGGAAGTATCCTTCAAGAAATGTGCCTTCTTTTATGAAGAAGATCTCCCAAACCCTCTCACTTTTGATGCTGAAATTCAGCTTTGGATTGCCTTTCACCAGACTCTCCAATTCCCACTCTGAAAGCACTTAACTTTGATTGCTTTCCAAACATTAAATGTCCTCAGGATTCTCCATACATTACCAGTCACACCTTGTGAATGTGAGCGGTCCTTTTCGATGATGAGAAGACTTAAGGATTATATGAGAAGCAGTATGATTGAAGATAGCATGAATGGACTGGCACTGCTCCAAGTCCACAAAGATGTCCCCCTTGATCCAAACAATGTTCTCAATGAGTTTGCAAAAGGAAACAGGAGGTTGGATCTTGTCTTTTCACAGAAATAAGGCAATTATTATTGATAAGATACAATTCATATCGCCGCAACTCAACATACAAAATTCCTTCTTCAGTGTTTATAAAAGTTAAAGTACTGTGCTCATATGTAAGTATATATGTCAGTCAATCATTCAATCCAACTTAGCTTTCGAAATATTGTTGCATTCATCATATTATTACGGACTCTTTGTTTTATCTTGGACCAGCTGGTTGCCTCCAGAGTTTTCACTTCATATAGTTATAATAACAGCACTTGGTCATATTGCTCAATTGTTCTCATGAGAACAACAACTGTGGTACTAGCAACTGTAATAAGAACTTGCCATACTCAGCTAAAACAGGTGGCGCAGCTAACGAGGCGGAGCAAAGAAAAATAGATAAATGTAGCTCCCTATCTGCAAACTACACGTTCCATACGATTGGGCTTGAGACACTTGGGACTCTTGGTGATAATGCAGCGCGTTTCCTTTCTGCCTTGGGATAGAGGCTAGCGGAAGCCACCAGCGAACCCCGAGCAAGAGCTTTCTTAATGCAACGCAAAAGTGTTGATGTCAAACGTGGAAATGCCGCCTCGGTCCTGGGAACTCTCCCATCTAGCAAACTGTTGTATGAAGTTTTTAATTTGTATATAGTTTGTAAATAGGTTGTTATTTTAGAGGTATTCATTTTGATTTAGGATATTATTGTATTTTCTTGTTAGATTCAGTTTTATCTATTTATTTCTGATCTTGTATTGTTTTAAATTCTCGAATAAAAAAGTCACTGTGATAATAATAATAATAATAATAATAATAATACTCCATGGATCCTTGGATCCTTTTGGTGATCACCACATATTCTAGCAATACTCCTTATTCCTCTCTAAATATTTGCAACTACCTCTTTTTCAGCACATGGCAGGGCCTCAATTGACATAGTTATAATACTGGCACTTGGGCATATTGCTCAATTGTTGTCATGAGAACAGCAATGAGAATGAGAATTTTCTTGCCTCCATTACTCCAAAGTGCACATGTCTGGTGAAGCAATGGTCAATTCCCCAGCAAATATGACCAGAAAGCCATGTTTGGGCTTGCCTTTTAACTTGATGTATATTTTGATAAGTATCCATGTTTATGAAACATTCAGGAGGATGGTTAAGACACATGTGTGATATTGCACCATCTATTATCTGTCCTTTTTTACAACGCAATTCGTTACTTTTATATTGATTTAACTTCCAGACATTAGTGCTTGGTAGTAAATAATTACAATCAAGCACTCCCAATTTCTGGGGAACCAGCCAAGAGCCTTCCTGTGGCGTCTCCTGTGAGTACCACTACTTTTGTGGGAAATCAAGCTTGGCATAATATCCAGATGTACGTGTAACATGTAGTTCCTAACCAGAACTGTTTGTATCTTATTTTATTAAATAAATGAGTTGTCCGTTTTATGAGTTCTGTATTCTACCGATCTATGCACTTGTTACTTGTTCTAATGCAGTGGAAATAATACATGTTTCATCAGTAAAAAGGAAGACGAATATGCTTTATAAGAGGTCATTATGGCTTGTTAATATTGAAAAACTTTCGGTATTAAAGAATGCCCCCGCACCCCCTAGCAGGGGTGCCTCCGGCACCTGGGGCTTCGCTCCTTTATTCTTGACCTGGTAATCTCAATCCCTGGATCCGCCACTGTTTCTGGTTAACAATGTGGTTTGAATAGTTGCACGATGTTTGCGATTAGGGTTTGCAGTAATTTAATGGTTGTCATGTAATGTAAATCAGTGTCGATCGCGTGTGCAAGAGAGAGAGGTGCATTGTTGCGGTGTCTTCTTCCTTGCAGTTTTTACTGCGTCCAGCTTAAGTGCGGCACTGCAACAGTGTCAGAGGTGGGATCCTAAATGTTAACAAGTATGGGAATCGTAAAGTTGGACAAGTTCAGCAGGAAGACAGGAAAAATGAAATGGAGACACTTTAAAGTCAATCTGCTGGTTGCCTTCCCTACGAAATCCCTGACTTGCGAAGCTAAGGAGTTCTTTCTAGATAACGTTTGCTCGAGCATCACCGATTTTAACAGTTGCGTCAAACGAATGCTAGAGCAATACGGCCAAAAATAAATGTTCGCAGCAAATCAACAACAAAGAAGGGAAATGTTGAAGCCTGCACAGCTGGCTGCTGTTAGACACCTTGCAGGAAATCTCTCAAGTTTGGCCAAGGAAAGAAGAGCAGGAGCAGACATGATCCAACAAGATTGGCATGATATAGAAGGATCAAACGGGCAGAAAAGTCAAGCAGCTTCACATTTTGTGTTAGAAGCATAATCTATAGATTGTTGCAAAGCTCTCGAAATGCAGAGTAAAATGAGCGATGTTGACAATTTGTAACTGCTTCCTGCTGTGAGATAATTTACAATAAAGTATCACCATGATATGTTCAAGGAAAATGGCAATAACTCAACGAATAGCGGTACTAGCGTACGAAGGCTGCGTTTGGCTGCAATCGACGCATTATAAAATTGCTCTTGAGCGCATGCAGACATGGCGTAACATATGAGGTGTTAACGCTTTAATCAATAGTTTCGTTATGACAGCCGGAAATGTGCATGTTACCCGCAACTGGGCAAATGTTGCAATATTATGATAATGCAGGTTGAAATCAGACCATAGATCAAATGCTGACTCAAGTTTAAGAATGGAGGAATGACGCAAACGAAGGAATGTTAAAGCCCCAAAAGAGAATAGCAGTATGAAATTGTTAGGTTGCCTTACAAAGCGGTGGCTACTGGGACAATACTTAGATGTCAAGGCAAGAGTACAGGGTGGGGAGTTTCTGTGGCATCGATCGTGTTACCAGTGAATCACAGTGAATCATTCCTTTCAGTCTACTGGTGTCAGGGTTTGGAATGCACTACCCTGCCAGCTCAAAACATCCGTAAATATTGCAAATGTCAAACTTGATTGTAAACAACATATTGTAAGTAATGTATTATAATTTTTACGATTTATATTGCTGTATAATAGAATATTAATTACTTTGTTTTATATTGTTATTTAATTCTGCTCCATGACAAATAGTCATTTGTAAATTAATGGATTTTTCAGAATAAAGTCAACAACAACAACAACAACAACAACAAGCGTCGTTTTCTTGCAAACGGCAGAGAGCGATTACAGAAAGCGCTCAGCTGAGCATTTCCCCCCGACCGAAGATGAGGAATCGGTGAAAAAAGACAAGAATGAACAGAGAAATACTAGAAGCAAAAGCAGCGCTGCTTTTGGTAAGAAAAATGAATAGTTCTTTTGTTCCGGTCCGGCCAGCAAAAAGAAGCGCTTTCCAGGGTGTCCACAGATCAAGCAGCGGCATCGTTGAGGCAGACCGTATCAAGTGGGAACAATAAAATGTGGAAGAAACGACAGGCTGAAGGCAACGATATTCATGATTTAGGTATCTTGTATGATCTAAAGTTACAAAGTATTGGGTGGTTCACGTCACTATAAATCCAAAACCATGTGAAAACCATGTGAAAACCATGTGAAATGGGAAGCACCATGCGAAAAACCATGTGAAATTTCAAACACCATGTGAAAAACCATGTGAAAAACCATGTGAAAAACGTGTGAATTAGAAAACAGTGTGAAAAACCATGTGAAAAGGGCACTTTTCACATGATTTTTCACATGATTTTCACATGGATTTCACATGGTATCAGTTCATAGTGCGTTTCGAGGAGTAAACCAGATCTCCAATCAAAGCTAGAACATGTGCAGTACGCTGCTGACAAAGTAGAATTTCTTCCCAAGCTTAACGCCTGGCTAATCGATGGCATAGTGATGAGTGTAGCTGATGCAGAGTTAATGCATCTTGAAATATGCAACAAGAAAATAAGCTGTTGGAGATTTAAAGATCATCTCGTAGATGTATTTACGGAAATCGAAATCACCAAATCAAAAGGGCATCGAAAACCTGATACCATCCATCTTGAAGAAACGAGGTGCATCGCAATGGAGAAGCACTGAATGGAGCAGGAAAATGTAGAGGGGCATACACAAGTCCGGTTTGAAGCAGCTATGATATTGTGAAAAGAATTAGAAGAGGTACAGAATCCAGAGCTTCATGGGTTTATGAAAGCTTTTAACGTACCCCTGCTGACTAAGATATTCTTGAAGTGGATCTTACGGGGCCTAAGAAACTCGCAAGCAACAAGGAGGAAGAGTTGAGAAAAAGGGCAATCACATGTGCACAGATTGTTGGTGGCTCAAAAATGACTGACATGCAAGTAAGACGGAAAGAAGCAACTAACTTTCAGCTGGCAAGAGTACCTTGCCCCCTCCAGATTGGTCTGGGTGTTCTCATTCATCATGAAACACGCCACAAGCAATTGATAACGTACTTGTGCACTTTGCGATCGACGACGTCGATTTTCAGGAAGATACACGCAACTGCACTAAGGGTACCCTTCCTGCCACAACCGTTATTGCTTTCCAGCCGCAACATTCAAGCAGCGATTATCAGCCAGAAGAGCTTGACCTGAATTTTCTCTTTCATTTATTGCTGAGATGGGTGCTTGGATTGATGTTGACGGCTGCTTTCCAATCCCAATCAGCAATTTCATTAGGTCACTCTTTGATGACTGACAAGGGTCTCCAAATTGATAGAAAAGAGCCTTGGAACAACACTGAATTCGTAGTTGGACATGGCGTCTTTCAGATCAATTTCTGGACGAAACTGTGCTGCTACCATTAGCCGCCTAACCAAATTGATACTGTCTTTCAGTGCGACACTAAACTTCCTTTGATTATTACGTTCTTTGATTTAATGGTGCTTTTGAATGTTTTACTGGAGATTTCTTCAAAGTATTCGAAGGACTTTTAATGGGAGAATGAACCCTTTCGTTTTCCTATGATTTCATTATGAAATCACCAAGATGTTTTACATCCAACCGTCCCTCTGAGCCATGGAACGGGATTTAGGTGATACCTTTTGAAAACTGACAGCTTGCGCAAAGCAGATTGCTGCGCTTCACTAGTACTGGTTGAAAGCTTGTAATGCTTCCCATTGCTTTCGCCAGAAGAAGTACAGAAGTTGTCTTTTGTCTCCATGCTTATTCTTGACCATGCTGGTTGAATAAGAAAGAAACGGAGTCTTGCTTTCGGTTGGTGCCATATACCAATCAAGCCGCATGTAACCTTCAAAGTGCGGTTGACTTGTTCCAGGGCGTGGTCACATCCAATGGAAGTGAATGGGATGAAACTCTTCTGTAACCCAGTTCCTTCCATGAAATACTTCCATACTGCAAGGTGTGTCTCTTGTAGATTGCGCATGGAATCCAAGCAGATTGGTACCATTCTGGCATAGGTCATCCTGTTGAGAGCAAAGAAGTACGGGCAAAAGTCTTCCAGGAAAGCCAGTTGCTTGTCTCCGTGCTACAATAGTGTCTTGTCGGGGTTCACATGGTCAAGCTGTCAGGCGTACCTGGATGATATTCTAGTGTTCCACAATACCGCCGAAGAACGCAACTCACAATTAGAGCACGTCTTTGACCGCCTACGTGATGCTGGGATGAAGCTCCAATGGACCAAATACTATTTCTTCAAAGACTATGTTACGTACTTGGGTTTCTGCATCTCGGCAAATAGCGTTGCCGCTGATGACATAAAGCTGACCACGGTTTGTGATTGAGATGGCCCTACTTGTAAGATAGGACTCGAAGCCTTCCTAGGATTCTGTGGCTACTATGGCATTTTCGTGAAAGGATTCTCGAACATTGTAGCACCAAACGCCCTGAAAACAGCGGCATCGCACCACAAACCTCTGAACTGGACCCCATATGCCACCGCGGCATTTGAGCTATTAAAAACTGCCTTTACTCGTACACCTGTTCTTGCGTTTCCTTGTTTGACTGACCTTGTCGCCACTCCCTTTATTCTCGACACGAATGCAAGTGATGTTGGGGTGGGGCTGTGCTGTCCCAGATACAGGATGGCCACGAGAGACCAATTGTGTATGCGTCGTGGTCCTTATCAAAAGAAGAGAGGCACTATTGCGTGACTCGTCGGGAGCTAGTTGCTAAAATCAAAGCCACACATTGTTTCCGTTACTATTTAGTGGCAACGAAATCCTCCTGAGAACTGACCATGCTTCACTTACTTAGTTACCCGCCTTTGAAGAGCCGGAGGGCCAGCCCGCACGGTGGCTCGAAGAACTAGAGCAAGGACTTACATACCGTCTTGTACATCGCCCTGGTACTAAGCATTCTTATGCAGACAGACTCTCACAAACTCAGACCTGCTACTGCTGCCAACTGGTTGCTGAAGCTGACATTGCTGATGCTCCACTTTGTCCCGTAAGTGCACGTATTGACACCAATTGGACTGAGATTCAGCGTGGCGACCCTGTAATGGTCTGTTTGTTTGCAGACAAGCTTGCCAGAAGCGTTGGGTCGAGCCTACAAGAGACCAGATAACGGAGTCGCGCAAAATAGATCCTTGTGCAACAGTTTGTCCAGTTAAAAGCTCGCCACGGCATCCTCCAGCGCCATCTCAATCGCCCAGATAGTTCCTCCCGCTGGCAGAATGGTGTCCTGAGGTTCCATGTTGATCTCGTCCTCTGCACCTTAGACGACAAAATGGGACACTCTGGTATGACCAAGTCGCAAGATAGCATTGCTGAAAGTTTTTATTACCCATGTCGCGCCAGGACGTTGACGATTTCGTTAACACAAGCTCCACATGCGCAAAGATCAAAATGTTGACACATGCTAATCGTGCGCCACCTCAAGTTGACCCATCCAGTTTCCCAGGGGATCGTTTGAGCATCGACTTGATGAGGCCGATACGTCCCCTGCATTGAGTGGTATGCAGTACATCTTGGTGGTCGTCGATTACTTCTCCAAGTATGCAGAAACCTTCTTGCTGTATCGTCAGGATACTCCTACTGTCATCAGGATTATCAAAGAGGAATACTTGGTGCTCCAGAAACGCTGTATAGCAACCAAGGCAGCCAATTTGAATCCTCTGAGTCCCAGGAACTCCTTCCAGTCCTTGGGCTCCTCAAAACTGAAAAAACTAGAACGACTCCTTACAACCCGCAATCAGATGGCCTCGCAGATCGATTCAACAGGACAATTCAGCAAACCCTGCATGCTCTTCTACTGGAGAAATCTGAAAAGAATCCTCGTGCTTGGGACCGGAAGCACCATGAAGCCCTATTTGCCTACAACACTGCTGTGCATTCGTCTACTGGTTTCAGCCCGTTTCATCTCCAGTTTGGCCGCAACGCAAACATCACTATGGACATTGCCTACAAGCTGCCTAACTGTAAGCCTTGTCTTGTTGGCGATTATGTGGCAGACCTCCACCGTCGTATGCAATAAGACCATGAGTCCGCTCGTGCTAAGCTGCAGTCGGAGACCCAACGCCGGGCCGAGTTGTACAACCGACGTGTACACTGCGACCCTTTTAAAATAGGTGACTGGGTGATGAGTCACGTGAATAGAGTACCGAGGGGATGCTTGTGGAAATGGTACCTTCCGTGGGTTGGGCCATTGAAAGGGTCTCTGAAGTTGTGTACCGCATTCATCGGTCCAACAGTCGCCAATCAAAGAATGTTAAGTATGGCAAGCTGCGTTGCTTCCAAGCCCCACGAGATCGCAACGCTGTACTCCTTACTGACCCTGACCAGTTTCTGTTGAGCCCTGCTGGATCTGATGTCCAGGATGATGATTCAGTTGTGCTGATCCCCAGCACACCTGTTGTTGCACCAGTTCCCTCCCTCCCCCTCCCCCGTTGAAGAAGTACCACCACTGGAAGTCCTACCATTACCCCCCCCCCCACTCTGTGGACGCCGGCCACCTGCTTTCTATATACCCGAGACCGGAGCATCTGAACGCCGCCCTGTCCTTCACATTGAGCCAGCTTCATCACCTGCAATGAGGACAACGCTATTGTTGACGAGGAGCTATGTAATGGGACCTGTATATACTGCTGCTACATTTAATCATTACGTTTTCCTGCTGAGCTTATATTTGATCTCCTTGTGATAGCTGATTGCTGCTGTTTTGCTGATATTTAACCCTCCAATGCTCTTACATGCTTACTTGTAATCCCTCCTCTGTTTTTGATCAGTCTGCTTTTGCTATGTTTTAAAGCCGGTTGCTTACTACACTGTCACCTCGTTGTTGTCTCAGTGCGTATGTTACACAACAATGAAGACATCAAAAACAGTATCTGCGCTGCAGACTGACACTAGTTAATGTCTTTTACACAATTGCGACAGACAGTTTAACTGTGTTTTCTTCTCCAAATATACATTGACGCCTACAAAGTTTCATAATAAATCAAATTGAACAACCAGTCGCTAACATGAAGAATGCATTGCAGAATTTATTAGCAATCAAATTTTGCAATGTTTCAGGTAGGATACTGCCTGAAGTATCACATAGTTATGTTCGCCACTATATTGCATGTCCGCTGAGATAACCGTTACATTATACTGTTTGCTTTTTGTCTGAAGAGTTTGAAAGATGTTTAGCAGTAGCGGCATACTGGCAGCTGACTGAGCTCAGCAATGTCCTGTAGTCTTTCCAAGACGCAACAAAACATCACACAAGGCGATAAGGTAATTATATGGGCATCACACTCTGCAGAGGTATTTAAGTACCATGCAATGCATCATTTTATACTAGTTCGTCATTTCATTCTATTCGGGTCGTAAAAATCTAGAAGGTGGTGCCCACTGTTCTTGAGCTAGCCAAAGTTTTGTCAACATTTGAGGCAGCTTTTCTGACAAACCTTGTGCTAGCCTTTCAATCGTTTCTAAAGCGTCGGTCTAGAGGTATTTTTGCCCAAGTTGGAATGGAAGAAGATGCTGAGCTCTTGCCGTTTGTCAATTAGATCTACATCGTCAGGACAGTTATGGACATCAATTATGCTTTGCTGTGGGTAGATGCTCTTGTTAATGAAGCTTCAGCTGATCTCCAAGTTCTTAAGGAAAAACGTAAAGGTAATGGTTCTTAGTGAAACATATCTATATCACTATATGCAGGTATTATGTATAATAGCTGCCTGTAATAGTCCATGCTTTTTATGAAATGTTAAATGCAGCAAAAGCCGGAAACAGTGAGCCCCCAATAGTGATGTCACGGCGCATTACCATGTTGATTCTGATCAGTTGATCAAGTATTCAGTACATAACATGCTAATACTTTTGACATTGAACTGGAGCAGCATTTTACTTCAATTTAGAGATGATTGTCACCTGGGCAGAGAAAGTGTTCTTCCCTCAGCAGTGTCATTAGAAAATGACGTAGAAATTGTGGCATCCCTAGCCAAAAAGAGAGCAATTGGAGAAGGCTTCCGCAACGTTGGTAAAAAAACAACAAAATCTTGCTAACTGTGGCTTGGTTCGCAGTCAGATCCAATCTTACCTGGCCGTTGATGTTGACAGTGTTGATGCCCTCCACTATTGGTCAAGATAAGGAAAAATGTATCCGGCATTGTTCCAAGTGGCCCTCCTAGTGCTCGTCGTGCCAGCTACCAGTGCACCTGTAGAATGTGTATTCAATCATAATGGCATCAGATTCCGGCCTCATCGACGCCGAATGAGTGACAAAATGCTATTAAATTTGATATTTTTGAAATGCAATCGCTGAGTTTCTGTACTCGTACTCACAGAAGTCACACTCGGCACGCGCATTCGTAAAAAATTTGAGCTGCTACTTGCCATTCGTACTCGCCATCCTGGCACTCGTACTCGTACTCGGGAGTTTTCTCAAAAGGAACAAGTCTGGGAGTTATTCAGGAACAACTGGAATTAAGTCCTTAGTTACAGGCCATCTACAACAGGTATCTATTGATGACTGCCGTTCCTCCTCACAGCATGTTAGGAGTGGTGTCCCCCAAGGCTTGGTGCTGGGACCGCTATTATTCCTGGTCTATATAAACGATGTTGTCGACTGCCTAGACCACCACTGCTCTATTAAATTTTTCGCTGACGACGCGAAATTCTACTTTGTCAGAACAAATTATATGCATCACCCACTATCCACTACTCTTGACACGTTTTGCTCTTGGTCGGACACCTGGCAGTTCTAGATCACCTACAACAAGTGCAGCTCGATGACCATTGGGAAAACTACCACCCCTTTGGCTCAGTATTTATTAAATCGCCACACGCTTCCCTGCATACTATCAACCAGAGACATTGGCAACATCATGACACCTGACCTAAAAATAGAACATAGATGCTCTACGAGCTGACTCACGGCATAGGAACGAGAAGCAAATGCTTATTATATTAGTATATTATAATAAATTGATTAACACCATCAATAAATAAATTAGAAAAAGTAGTAATGAAAAGATTTCAGAGCTATGAACCTGATCCTCTTTGATTTTCTTTAAACTTTGCACACGCCTAGATACATTTCAAACCAATATAATGGCAAAATATTAGGTCTCAGTTGGGCATGATTACGTAATTACGACGTCTTAAAGTTGCGATTGTTGAACAGGAGCCAACCCCCATCTTTGGCGCGACATGTGAATGACAAATGCATCTGTTGAATGAATTAATCACACCTCTTTTGTTTTCGTGAAGTGAAACTTGATCCGAACAATAGCAGTTGAATGCTGCTTGCGTCTAGTCGCGCCAAAGACGGGGGTTAGGTCCTGTTCAACAAGAGGAGCTTGCGCTGGGAAGCTGTCAAAAACTGTCAAAACAAATCCCTTGAAACGCTCTTGGCACGCAATTTTAGGGCCGTTTTAGCAGAAATATCGGTTTTTAATAGAGTAATGCCCAAATATCCGCAGAAGTCTTTTGATCAGTCGCTGAAACCTATCGTAGTAGAGGTTTGACAAAGTCTAACGGGAATCGGGGTTGACATATATTTTTTATATTCCACTTGGAAGATTTCATAAATTCATAAGAAATTGAATTAACTTTGAATTCAAACATAACTTACACTATTGTCTTCGCTGATTATTTACCGTTTTGTTTATACCAAAATTGTCTGATTTGAGCCAACAACCAATGCGAGTTAACAGCTGTGATAATTGTGTGTGGAATGACCCAAAAGCGAATTCAGCCGAGGTGACACTTCACAGCTTCATCCAGTGCCAAACCGTAAACTGCACAATAAACAACAGACTCTTTCTGTCCGATCAACATTTCTAAGCCATCACGATCTTCAAAATCAACCAACTAATTAGCTGAGACAAGCGAACAATATCGAACAACGATCGAATCACCTTGCATTGAACCCATCACAGCAAAGTAAAGGTTTTTCAAAACTTAAGTTGGAAAAACCATCAAGGCAATTAAGACGCATGTACAATTATGAACAACGCAACCACGTGTGATTAAATCATTGATATAAATAAGTATAGCGTGAAGCCGAAAACGAATTTAAGACATTGCGTAAGCACAGTTGAATGCAGCAAAAATTCCCACGATCGC
>OFHS01003511.1:0-16759 GCA_900245855.1 Calvadosia cruxmelitensis | reverse complement strand
TAACAGCAGAATAACAAGTAGATCAACACCAAACTGCATGTACTGTTTCTCTCAATTCAATTGCTTTCAGGAAAACCCATTTGTCAACAGTTCAGCGACATTTTATTCCAAAATTAGCATATTAGTTTTACCAAAACGAAATTTAGCTAAACTAGCTAACTGCCTTGAAAATTAGTTTGCTAAAACTAAAATTAATTCTGTAAAAGACTAATCTCAAAACTAAAAACTAACGAAAAAAGTAGTTCGCTAAATTAGCGAACTAATTTTAGTTCGCTATTTACACCCCTGGCGAAGGGATTCATATGTTCATTGTAGCCAGAGCATATTTAGTCAAAAGCATTTAACACTAAAAGGTTATCGTCTTGCTTTGCAGATCTTCTGTGCCATTGCCGTATGTTTTGTAGAACCTACAGCTGGAATTTCATTAGCTTAGTACATCAGTGACAGAAAGCCATCTTGGAATAATATTGTAGCCTATGTATCCAGTTTGCATTGTCCTCTAATTATTCTGCTGATTTGTTACTATCAGGTGGAGGCCTTGCAATTGGAACTGTCCTGTTAATTGGTAAGTATCCTTCTGTAGTGACCGATAGAGCACTGGATAGTTTCCATGACTTCAGTTGCAGCTGCCATCTGTCGTTTGACAGAATAAGAGACAAGAGATGACACACTGTGGTTTACCAATGTGAAAATGTCCATTCAAACCAGTGACATCTTTTTATATATACAAGGATTGCATAATTAGCTGGTGCATAATTACCAAACGATGCATACAAATTAGGTAAAATAGAATAAGAATACTTTATGCTAATATTGAGAATAACTAATGCGATAACAAACGTAGCCTCGTTGAAGCATTATACAAGAACGGAAATGAGACTCACTGACTGACGACATGCAGTGTGGATGACATCACACAACACCATTTCACTGAATAACATGGAGAAGTAGAAGTTATATGTTGCATGTGGTACGATTGGTCCTCAGTAGAGATCAATTTAGGGCTTAGCTAATGACCTAATGTTTCACTTGTTTGCTGTACCATGTCTTACGCGTTGCTTTCTGTTGTCAGCCGCAGCACAGGCATAATTGTATAAACTGATGCTGCTATGATTGCATTTCCAGAGGAGGATCACACTGGTGCATATGCAGAGCTCATGTTAAAGTACTTTCTTTCTGAAGGCGCACTTTGCAAGCATTCCTTGTTTGTGTCAAGCAGAGATAGAAGCACACACGCCCTACTTAAGGTGACTGTCCACAGTATCATTTATGAATAGTAAACTGTGTAAAACACTTTGATAGGCTATCTGGAATATAATTTTCTCTTTGATAAGAGATGTTAATTTTGTGTCTGTTTGACGTTGTTTCAGACTTTGCCTTCTCAAGCAAAAGATGACATCTCTGAGTCAAGCGCAAAGCAGAAAGAAGATAACCTACAGATAGCGTGGCGCTACAAGAACCTCGGCCAAGACAAAGTGAGCCAGTCTGTTTATGATTACTGTATTGAACTAGCACTGTCTTAGTTGAGCACCAGCAGTAAGCGATCAAGCCAAATGTAAGAACATTAATGTATCTAGCTAACAGGAGGGCGGATGGTTGGGTTTCAACTGTTGAGTTATCGACCCGAAAAATAAAAAATATTTGATGCCTCAGAAATGATACAGAAGTCTTTGTGCCTCATCCTATTCTAGTGAAGGCTTGAATAGAAGCAAGTCTTTTGTGATATATCGATGAAATGATTGTTGAACAAGACAATAAAATGTTTTCTGGATGAACTTGCTGTTGGCAGGTCGCCTCACAGCCGGGTTTCTGTCATTCCTTTGACTTATCTTGCACAATGACAGAAGAGGACATTCAGCACAGCGCCATCTACCATCACGTTGCATGTGATCCTCCCACGCAACAACCAATCTCTCGGTTTGTTTATTTATTTATTTCTCTGTTTGTATTTCTGTTAATATTATAGCAAGCCATGTTGTGAACTTGAACAATGTCTGTGTATTTTCTTATGAAATATTTTTAAATGAACTACGGTAGACCCTAAGGGAGACAAGCCATTGGCTTATTGGGCTACCCAATGTTATGTAGTTAGTTGGATGATTTTTATGTTTTTGTGTGACTTTGTTGAGGGTATGGAAACGTCATGCAGAATGAACTTGTATGTGTTGTGTGTTTGTTGTTTGCTAGACATGTCAACAGAAGCTACGGACAAATCTTGGAAGATCTATCTCATGTCATCCTGTCAAAAGACCTTTCTACAGCTATTGTTCGTGTGAGTAGTTTAATCCTCTGGATCTACTCGCAAACTCGCATGACCACTGCATAAGGCCACACTGCCTGGGTGTTCTTACGTAGCTCATTCCTGAAAGTAGCTAGTTACGATGGGCATCATTACCTCTGTCTCGAATGTGATGTTATCTGTCCAGGGTCCCAATATGGCAAATCTTTCAATCAGACTGCGCTTTCTGTTTTTTACCTTGTTAAAGAAAGACGTAATATATGTAGAATGAATGCGTATGTCCATTTAGAAGAATACACTTTATTTCAGAGTGTCTGTTGTGAGCAACTACTAGAATTCGTTGTTAAATGCTACTCAATTGCTTTGTACATCATCTGTCCATTGGAAATTGAATTCCTTGACAATCGTGAGCCTGCATTAGTGATATAGGTAGTGTGCGTGTCAATTGTTGCTTGAGTGTTTCTTATTCTATTTCACACATCAGCCTGATCAGAACATCCTTCGCATCGCTCTGCACTCTTTTGGATCGCCATCTTGGGAAGACCATGACCTATCCGACAAAGTCACCTGTTTGCCATGGTTTCTCACCGCCCTCAAAGCCTGTGTGCGGAATGCCTATGCTGTGGCCGTCTTAACCATTCCTGTCCACTTGATGGAGGTATTAGTTAATCCTGTCTTACGCAGATGACGATGCAGAGATTCGTTGTAGTTTTATGACGGTGGCACTTATTTATGCTGACTCATGAGTGAAACCATCTCAATTGAAGCTCATTGATATCTGTCTATCCATTCATCTGGAAAATAGCTAACTCCGTTGTTTTTCTTTGTTTATAGTAGACATGCTAACTTTATAAGAAAGGGAATTTATATTTATTTTATGTTGTATCATGATCCCATCAATCAGTTCAGATGTGTCTCAGTACCATCTACAGGTCTTTCCAATGAATGTTGCTGTAGGATCATTGCGTGGCTGAGTACATTGAGCATACCTGTGATGCTGCCATTGCCATTGAGTCATTTGCTGGATCTGAGAAAGAGAAGAACCCCGCCTTCAAAGACTACCATGGTTTGTAAACGTCAGCCTAATGTGTGGATAGGAGCAGGAATAGCACTGGTTTCAGTTAATGGGATGCACGTGGTCTGTCCAAGTGACTTTGCGAAGACTGTCAATGGCATACCCAAGTGGGATGCTGTGACACGGTGGAAGATTCACAAATGTGTGATGAGAGGGTGTTAGTTGTTTAGCCCAATCTTCTCATGGAAATGTAGGCCTAGGTGTGTGTATGTTAGGAATATAACCAACTGGCATCGGCAGAAGGGTATGGAGGTGATTGGAGTGATTACCTTTGTAATTTGATAGAAATTGCCAGTATGACATCATTCGAAGCCGGTGCCATTTATAGTGTGTTGCAAGTTGGAATTATTGGAATGAGAAATAGTTTAATGATGCGAAACCCATAGCACCATCCTTATTATTCCCATTCCATTATACTTGTTCCTTTTAAGATTCATTTGACCGTGTTTCTTTGCTTGCGTCATCTATGATTCTACGTGTATGTAATTCTATTGCTTGTGCCATTTAATTGGATCAGACCATCATATTGCAACAAGCGTTGATCACCATTGACCTTTGACATTACCGTAAAGATTTACCAGTAACAATTTTAGCCATTTGGTATGCTGTCAGTTCTGTCCATCTGACCAAAAGGCTTTGTTATTTCTTAGTAATGTGTTATCTTGTGAGTTGTGAGTGATGCCATGCATTTTGGACTTTTGGTGATAGATTTCATTCTTCACTTTGATTGATTGGCGCTTAACACTTTGGAAGAAGCTCAGTGTTATAAATGTTGCATATATTTTGTGGCTGTGGACAGGTCTATTGAAAGTCAAAAAGCTGTCTTGTGTGAACACAATCTGTCCGTCAGACATTGACACATCTGACCTTGCTTTCAAGCTTAAGAGGAAGAAGTTTTGCATTGAGGTGCGTGTCTTGCAATTCAATAAAACACTGTCTGCTGTTGTGTTATTTACGCTGCAAGTAAAGGTGGATTACTCCCCCTTTGTCAAGGTGATGCGGGACTTTTACAATGACCATGTTCTATGGGAATGCATATGAAATAGTTTAACCTAGTTCAAACTAGTGAGGCAATGACTTCATATAGTAGGATACATGATTGACAGGCATCGTTGCGCTAGTTCATGTTGCAGCAGGGACACTTTATTGGGGTGGGGGTATCTGTTCGCTTCATTTTGCCAGCATATTGACTTCTCACCATTCAGCTAAACCAGTGGCTAGTTAAGTGGATCATTTATGACAAGTATTTGGTAGCTGAAAAGCAGGCAGCTTACAAAGCCTGCAGCCTACTAAATGTACTTTCGTTTGTTTTCAGAAACTGCACCTCCCTCCAGAATTGTCAGAAACAGCAAATCGTACGCAGTCTGACCCTGCAGAGGTTGCCAAGAAATCTGGTGTCCCGCTGTGTGGTGTTGCAGCAAGAACGCTAGACTTCTGATGGCCAAATTCATGTACATATTTTATTGAAGACAGCTTCTACCTGTGCACTTAGTCATTGGCACATATTTGCGTAGCATGTTGCAATACTAGACTTACACGAGAATAGATTATTAAAATCCTATATGGTTCAATGCAAGAAGTAGTTGTTTTGCATGTAGTTCTTCGTCATTAGAACGTCGTAGATATTGTTTACTACTGAGCCCATATCACAATCTACTGTTTTATTTTAATCTCAGTTGGACCGTTGAGGATCTATTGCTCTGTGGCTCTATTTTCACACTGCCAACACAACAATAGAATATAAGCTCTAATTGACATCTTAACTGGCCAGCTTGCAGACAGAACAAATTTCCAGCTTCTGTTTGGAATCATGCATACTTAATCCAGATTGTTGCTGGCTCATACAATGCAAGTCACAGACAAAGCCAACGTGAACACAGTGTTGCAATTTGCAGGGCACCAAATGGATATTGATAGCCATCGGTTATTCGGTTATCTTGTCTAAAGAAATCCACCAGCGTTTTATCTGTGGCGTGTTATATCCTTAGTTCTTACGTCAGAAATTATTGGCAAGTGTCTCTGCTCTTTGGAATAAGAGTAAACGGTAACCGTTACAGAACAAGAGGATTATAAAGAGTCAAATGAGACAGACAAATGCCAACACATGATACAAGCATTTCATTATAAAAGCATTACGATCTACACTGTGAAAACTTGTTCTCTTCAACATGAAACATTTCCATAGACACAGGGTCACTTTTGCTAAACCATGAAACCACACTCAGTGTCTGCTTCAATGTAGGATTGGCAAACAAGGAGCTCTTTCCAACATAGACTCAACTTAAGCATCAAAATTGGATAGTGTTCAATATATAAATCTAGTTGTCTTTCTAAAACTCGTCATGGTTTTGTTGAAGTGCATCTCCAAAATCTGTGGCTTGACTTCCAACAAATATATCGTACTTTTCCAAAATTTCCATTTTGGTCAACACTCCATCCTGCAAAAAGATGCACATCAGATCAAGCAAAAATAGTTTTTAAAAAAGCAGTAGGCCTATGGGTATACTGTAAAGTAGGCCCAACCAAGTTATTGGAAACAATAGCTAAATCTGATGATAATCGCTCACCTTATTTTCATCTGATTCTTGGATTAGATGCTTTGCCTCGGCTGAGACGTGGTCATAATCAGCAGGCAATATCCAATCGCGCACCTCATCTCTATCCATTTTTCCATCCTTGTTCTTGTCTCTGAATTCCGTGAACTGCTCTCGCTCCTTCACGACCCAATCTGGAGGATTATCAGGATTCATTTTGCGCTCATCAGCTGGCCACATATCACCTGAATAAAAAGACAATGATTCAGTGGAGCACAACGTCAAAACTGAGCTCATTGAGCTGATTTGAAAACGTCTGCAAAGTGCAAACATTTTAAGAAGTTGCATTGCTCTGCCCAAAAGTATTCAGAACTGTAATGATTGATATATCGTGCAGATTATGCTGGCCTAGCAGCCTCTAAATAACACCAATGTTGTGCGCTTGTTTGGTGGCATGGTTGTGACTATTGGAGACAAATCTGAAAAGCCGTAATTTTCTTTTTGCGCAACATCACTTGATGATCTAAAGCAGGTCGATCATTAGGCTACCATGGTTAATAAATGATTACCAACCGATGTACTCATCCATGGATAGGACACCATCTTTGTCCTTGTCGATATCTTCCATTGTCTCATCTACAATGATGTCTTTCATGTCGGGATCGTTTTCGGGATGCAAGAATGCAACAAATTCATCTCGATTCAATCGTCCATTGCCACTCTTGTCTGCCTTCTTGAAGCGGCGTTCATCTCTAGAAAGCATCTCTCTATAAGTGAAGTCGTCTCCATCTCCAGCACCTGTCAAACAGTAAGGTGGATGGTTGTCAACTATCGTGACGGCCACTATGGGTCGGGAATTTAGATATTATTAAATCAAGCAGTGGCATGTTTTACAAATGTTCAATTGAATAACTGCTGCTATATAGCCTGCTAAACACACTTGCGTCATTTCATTGCCCAGTGTGCATTGCAGGGAGAAAGACCAACTCAAATAGATTGAATGTCTTGCTTAGACCTTAACCAACCCAAAGATACAGTTAAATGCAAATTACGCCAAAAGATCCACCACCGCAACCAAATTGAAAGTTTCAATTGCAGCCAAACTCAAGCATAGATTAATAGCACGAGGTCTAAAGATAACATGAAACGTTTGCTGGAAATGGGAATACATACTAATGCCATATGTTGTGTTCTTGTACTCGTCCCATGAAATCATTTTATCGTCATTGCTGTCGGTTGTTTTCATTTGGCGTTCCACATCATCGTATATATACTTGTTCTGTGTATACTTGATCCAGTCTTGCAGCTCTTGTTCGGTGACGTGGCCATCGGAGTTCTTGTCGATCTTCTCAATCAGTTTCCTGAAAGAATTTCAATACATTTATCACAAGTTTATGGAAGACTTTCCAGTGTCTGACCTCTCTTCAGTGACTACCTGACTTCAGAGTCTATTTGCAAATGGTATTTTACAGCTTCCAACAACGCAACTAGCACGGTCACTAAGTATATTTTTCTCTTGTGACATGTTGGACTGACACAGCAGAATTCATGAGCATGCCAGTTCAAGTGACCAGATAATCAAAGGCTGGTGGTTTAGCGTACATTGAGCCTTTAGAGAACTGGCCAAAGACCAACGACAGATCCAAAAATGTGCAGTGCTGCAATCCCGAAATCATTTTGCCTTTTATCATTTCCTTAACCTTGAGATGAAGAAATAAAGAAATCATTTGAAATTGAAGGCCGAATGTTGTATTTTTAAATTGTGAATTCTATCATTTCCTGTTGGTTTTTTCTTGTGCCTTAATTACACAAGCAAGGTGAGTATTGAGTTGGATTTTAAGTCTGTCCAGCTTCAATGACTTCGGTTTATTGGAGCGTTTGTACAAATAACATTAACTTCAAATAACAAAGGCTGGCACATAGAGGACTCTTAAAATGATGGGTTTTTTCGTTCTTGGATTATGCTCTGGAATCTTGTGAATAACGTGACTTGCTGGCGAGTTACTGCATGCGTGATCAGCTCTTTGACCTGTCTGCTGGTGACCCGTTCGATCTTCGTGCTGCGCCCAACTATCCTGCGTGGTAACAAATTAATATTGCTGCAAGATATAAATTTAATCAACAGACGATGCGAGAGCAGCCCCTTGAGCCACAGCTTCAAGATGGCGTCCAGTTGGCTGAGAAGAGAGGGATCAATCTCGTTCGAACAATGCCACTCCACGTGCTATTGTCAATCAGACAGACGCCCATTTGTGATCTGGCAGACTATACGATATCTGCTGCTTGGATTAAAACACAAACGACCGAAAACTACCGGCTTATTCCATGAGAATAATATCCGACATTTAGGACGGTCTAAGGGTTGATTGATGATCTAGATTGTATGGAACAACGAGGAAGCGTAAACAACGTGATTACGTAGTTCCACATTATGCTCCAAGTTACAAACAAAACTTATGGAAATAAAAATCATGAGTTGTTTGTAATTAATGTTCAATATCATTGTGTGAAATAAATGTTTATCCATTTATTTGCTCAACAGCAACTCCAGCCAGGCTGTTTGGCCGTAAGGAGTTGACACATTAACGAACGTTTGTAAAATGCACTAAAACCACAGAGACCGTTATAAGCCTCGACATTTGCCATAATCCCCGCTTACCCAAGCCTTTCTTTGCTCTGTTCTGGAGTTAGTTCTTCGTACTTCCTCGCTTCGTCTGCACCAACAAACGCCTCGTGGTCGTATTCAGGATTGTGCTCCGAATCATGGAAATGTTCCTCCTTCGACAAATCTTCGTTGTGGACGACTCTACTCTTCACTTCCTCATCTGGCGGTCTTGCTGCAAGAACCATTCCTACACAAACCATCACTATCATTCCTAGAACCTTCATGATTAAATTTGTATTGCTACGTCCGCTAGCTTTGTATGTTCTTCGCAGTCTCTTTGCAGACTTCAAGTCAAGTACACTTTTATCTTGTTTTGGTGGAATTAATTTTGGAATAGAACAAGAGATGTGGATGTTTGTGATTGGCTGAATCAAGAAAAATGACGAACATGATTGGTTGATCAAAACAAAGCTGCCACGTTGTTCAATGCGTCGTCTGTGGACCTGGCAACGGAAGTGGCCAATTGCCGTCAGCTCACTCAGCTGCGGAATGACAGCGCCGAAGAAACGATTGAAGCTCTTTGAAATGCCATGAACACTGAAGTATATTATACCGCTTTGGCGGCATTGCTGTTTCGTATCTTCGCGGTCTGTTTCATCAATATCGAGGATTTTGCTTTTTGTTTCGCGTTGTTTTCAAGGACCGCAATTTGAGAATTAAAGACGGTCGAAGAATTTCTACGCTGGAGACGGAAACGGAAACGGTTTCTTATATTTTTGCTGGGGTCCAGCAAAGAGTAAGCTACTCACCTGCTGTCGATATATAGTTCAAAATTCAAATTTCCATGATTTCCTTGCATATGGAAAATATTGCATCCAAGATCCGCGACGGGGCCAGCCCTGAAATGTGGCGCCGTCGATTGCTGAGTCTCTGAAACTTCGTTCATAGAGCTTCGAGAATCGAGAGACTGATTCAAATCTAGCTTTTGGTATATACATTTTTATTTTAGCTTGAAAGCTTTGATGGTAAATCTTATCACCAATTACATAATTAATCAAAAAGGATATTGTTGGCGACGTAATTTGAGTTGAGCTTGATTTTGAATTCTATTAATAGTACTATTGTCATTCATTCATTCCATATATTTAAGGAGAGTAAACCAGTAAGTCGCATAGACTTGTCTAACCTGGGGCCCTCACATAAACAGTATACAAAAGGCAATGGATTACTGAAAAGGAATAATAAGATAACTTTTGAAAATTAAAATTAAGAATTGTGGCAATGTGGCTAATTGTATGTTGAGGTTATAAGCGTTTTACATAATTTACAACTTGCCATCAAAATAAAATTCTACGTAGCGTGATTTAAAAGCCTGCAAATTAGGTGAGTCTCTTAACTCTTGTGGGAGAGCGCTCCATAGTTCGGCGCCAACTATGGACAGTCGATGCTGACCCAGAGTCGTTCTACTGAAGGAAACATTGAGCTCCTCGTTGTCATAAATTGGACTGGTGCCTAGTTTCAATCATGTGACGTCTATACTCATGATTGGTATGTATTTAATTTTTCTTCAATTGTTGTTTAGAAAAACCAGTGTTTATCGACAAACTGTTGTCGTTGCTGTTCTGGTATTGTGGCGTATTTCTTGGAGACAGCTTAACCGACAATTGACAATTTCGTAACTGTGTTCTGTTGCGAACAGCTACATTCTCCCAGGATTCTGACATTTTGTGTGGTCTGCTCTCAGCATAGTCATCTTGATGAAGAAGTTCCGATCTCCGACTACGTCCTTGTCATCGCAAACTGTACCATCTGGACGCTCGCTAAAAGGCATGTCAGTACAAAAGCAGACTCCCAGAGCTCCCATATTGGCGCGCGCGTTGTCCTTTGTCTGTGCGTGAGTTTTCTACTACCGGGGAGTATACTACGTGCCATTATTCAACACCTGAATCTGGGAAAAATCAGTTACACATAACTTATATACAGTAATTTGAATTGAACAAATGTCTTCTACGGATAGATGAAGATAAGAGAAAGAACCGTACTTTCATAATTCCAACAAAGATCGCTCTAGAAAAATTAGACTTAATTGTAACTTTATGTCAATTTCATATGGCAAAAAAATCACACAAGAATGGCCCCTTCTCAGCTATATATGCAGATCTAGCGATCAGAAAGGTATTTGGAAACTATTACGGTGACGGTCTTTGCAGGACAGAAACAATAATTGACAATAAATCATTTTACTAGTGCAGCAAGTTTCCTGGTTGAGCTTATTTAATAGTTCTTGTGAATAAAAAGCAAATTCACTGATTGAGCTGCTCCCAATTATTTATCGTCAGAAAACCAACGCTATTCCTAGCCCTTGCCAATGCATGGAACATTGTTTGCGAACAACATTACAGGTACCTGAACAATATCGACATTGATTATTTATACCTTGATGGAATATGCATAATAATGTAAATTGTCGAGAAGCCTGCTACTCGCATTCTAATTAACAACTGACAAAATTTGGAGCGAAATAAATGTTTCAACAATCACAGCATGGTCGCTGATACTTATGCGATCAATCACGTACATGTCTGGATAACAGAGTTACTTTCTCGTTCTGTTGTAAAAATATTCACAGCAACATCTTTAGTTAATGGCTTCATGTTGAATACTTTTCATACATCATTGTCACAAAATCACAATCTCATCACCAGTCCTTGTCCATATATCATTGCGCTGTTGCGGTTTTGAAATTATTAATGCTTCTGCCATGATTGCAATTTGCTTTCTGTTGGAAGTCCTGAATGGGGGTCGTTTGATTATATCAGATTCACATATTAACATCTGCGGCCTCATCACGCTTCTCGACTTCTTCCGTTGCCGAACAAGGTGGACTGCCCTCATCAAGAACAGTTGCTGGCACTGTCGAAAGGGACGATTCTTCGCATGATGCACCATCTGCAACAATGTGCCCCACCTCCTGGTTTTCACAGACTACATGTGAAGTGTCACAAACAACATTGGATAAATCCACTGTGGCAAGGTTGGCTACATCATTGGGGTTAACTTGAGTGACATAACTGGTACCGTTTCCAGGTTGTGCATTCTGCAAGGCAGAGACAAGCGTCAAATAGCCTTGAAGAGCAGAAGGATCAATAGACATTGCAGCTGGCTGCCCATCCTGTGTGACAATGCACTGTGTGGCCTCTTGTTGTTGGGTCAGCATCTGTTGTTGGTCAGTGTTGACCTGTAGGATGTTCAACAAACGAGGATCATTGACTTGAAGGGCAAGGTATTGGTCTTGGTTCATGTTGTGAAGTTGTCCAAGGGCCAACTCAAGCGAGCCAAGGATATTGCCAACTTGCATGACATAACCACCTTGAGTTTGGACAGAGGCATCACAGTTACCTCCCACAGCAACAGGAATCGCATGATCCCCAATAGTAGAGCTGGAAGTCACTTGGTGAGTGACCACATTGTTTGAAGTTGCTTGACTTGCTTCTTTGTTGGATGAGCTAGCTCCGTCTACAACATTATCCCCAATTGGTCCTGGGGAATTGTCAGTAGTGTTTGGCTGACAAGATTTTGTCGACCTACTACGCCTTCTCCTTGGCTTTTCCAGGCAGTGGATTTTCTTGTGATTACAAAAATTACCAGAGTCCTTGAAGGTCTTACCACAGATTTCACAAGTGTACGGTCTTTCACCAGTATGCGTCCTTCGATGTTCAACGCATTTTTCATGTCTTGAAAAGCTCTTTCCACAGAAATCACATGTGTATGGCTTCTCACCAGTGTGCTTTCTTCGGTGACGTGTTAAGTTGCTCATGCGCGGAAATGCCATACCGCAGAAGTCGCATTCAAATGGCTTTTCTCCAGTGTGGATTTTGCTATGCTTTGTAAGGTCACCTTTCAATGTAAATGCCTTATCACAAACACTGCAGGCAAATGGACGAATGTCAGCGTGCTTACGAGCATGGTCTCTGAGGTTACTGCTCTGCTTAAAGCTCTTTCCACATTCCTTGCATTCAAAGGGTCTCTCGCCAGTGTGAGTACGATTGTGGATCCTCAGCACCTCCATTTTAGCAAAACCTTTCCCACACAAGTCACATTTGAATGGCTTGTTTTCACCATGAATAGAGCAATGTTCTTTGTATTTGATGCTAGAAAGGAACGATTTGTCACAAGATGCACAAGAAAACGGCATGGCGTTTCCATGGACATGCCTGTGTTTGTTCAAGTAGTACTCTTTACCAAACGATTTGTCACATTGGTCACACTTAAAGCGCTTCTCGTGATCTCCTGTTGTGCGTCGCTTAGATATCAATTTAAGTGATACCTTGACTGGTGCACCCTTGCGCTTTCTGCTGCCTTTCGGCTGCTCCAGAGTAGTTCCTTCTGTTGATAGGTCACTTGTTTGATTATGCTGCAGCGAGATCAAAGACTCGGCCCCTTCCTTCTCTTTGCTGCATGTCAAATCCAATGGAGTTTCGTCAGAAGCGCTGGTGGTCAAGGTAACACTGGAAGCACATCCATTTTGCTCAGCGTGCCTCTGCAAGTCATGTGGCGTATCACAGACTTTACCACACGAGCAGCACAATGTTACATCATCCTTAATTGTTTCTTGATTATCTAAGGATTGAGTGACGGGAGTGTGGTCCATTTCTTCAATAAATGTGGCCCTGGAGCCAAGGCATTTACCGCTTTTTCGATGTCGACGCAAACCAGAAGACGATTGATAAGTTTTTCCACAGCTTTTACATTGCAGCATGCGCTGAGCTACTATCTCATTACCTGAGAAGCCTTCGCTAGTGTCGTGTGTAGTTATGCCAGCATGTCCCAATTGATGAAGGTAAAGTTGAGCGGCTTTCTTGAAACCGGTGTGGCATTCTATACAATGGTACGGCTTGATATTGCGACGGCAGACGTTGACATGCTGGGTTAGATGTCTATAGCTGAGAAATAGCTTGGAGCAATAAGAACAAGAGAGCAGGATTGCAGCCGATGAAGCAGACATCATTCTTGCCAAATGCGAGGTGTCTTTTGCTGGTAACCTTTGACTTGGACAAGTTACAGAGGTGTAATTGACATTCGAGGACACTGCCATACTTTGCACCGCAGATTGCAGGATCGATGCGGCACTGAAGGCACTTTCATTCAAAACAGACTGTTGCTCATCCACGCAAGCCACCCCCGCAGTAGTCAAGTCGTCTTGATTAGATTGACCACACAGCAGAATGAGGAGATTTCCGTCACTGGGATTGGTCATGACCAGTGGAGTCATCATGTTCTCAGGAAGGGACTGTGCCACTGACAGACCAGGGATCATCTCTGATGCACCCATGCTGGTGGAGTCCATGTCCATGTGACTGACCTCACAAACCACCACCAAACAATTCCTGCAATAACAATGAAATGTGATAAATATCAATCAAGGCACCATGATGCTCATTCTGTTGTCAATCAAAGCAGGGTCAAAAAGGACCAATTCACAGTAAGCTCCGCGCCGATCTTCGGCGTACGCGTAACTTACAAACTTTACAATTGGGATTGATGGATTGTAGTAGAGTCAGAGAGCAGCTTGCAAACAATTTAGAAAGCATTTTTCATAGAACCTAGTTGCAAATATGGTTCATTTTTTGCCTATTATAGCAGCAAGTCTCTTAAGTATCAGATTTTTACCAATTTTAATGCATCTTCAAATATTTGTACAATAATTTGTATGAGTCTTATCTACGCGCCATCTGCGAATTCTCAAAGTAGAAAAATCTGTTCTCTGCGCAAAAACAGGAAATTCAAACTGGCATAACACCAATGCTGTCGTCAGATGTGTTATACAAGTATAGTGGTTACCTGAGGAATATCAATTTTGTAGATTTAAATATGAGTTGATCTTGATTATTAGTCCAACTGTGACAAAGGATGAATATCCAAGCTACAGCCCTTCTTCGCATGTCATTACATCATTGGAGGATAGATGCAGTTCCTGCTGACCATATGTTGTAATGCATCTACAACAGAGCGACCATATCATGTTTAAGTCAATAACACCCTCCGTTCACATCCACCCTGCTGGTGGCACACAAATGGTTTCTGTCAAAAAGTGATTTGCTAGAAATGTATTCCTGAAGAAAAGTACTGTAAAAGTATTCCCAAAAACTGTACTTCATTACTAGAAAGTTACTTTTTATTTTACTTAAGTAAAGTAACTAAATAAAATTACGTCGTTACTGGTTAACACTGCAGAAAGCAACAGATACATTTTCAAATTTACTTGTGCAGGCCGATGGAAGAATAGGCCTACAGCAAAACATTATGACTAATTCGCCGCCAAGGTAACAAACTCAATAATATTTTCAGGGCAAGGACCCGCACAAGGACATGGCAAACCATTAAACAGCATCAACGCCGCCATAAATAATGCGCTTGCTAGGTCACCAAATTAAGATCTTTCCTCTTCAGCTACAACTGAAACAGTGGAATTCGAAGCAGCATGAACAGAGAGACACTTTGAGGTTGCTTTTTTGCCTTCTGTTCCCTGTGCTTCCTTCGATCCACAAGGAGCCCAAATGTTCTGTTCGCCAAACAGCGCGCCCTGTGCAGCAGCAGCAACAACAGGGCACGAAGGCGAATGGGATTTCATTGAAAACAAAATGTCACAAAGTTAGCAAGGTCAGGCACGGAAGATTCTTTACCTTCTAGTAAGTATTGCCAACGCCAGCAGCTTGCTTTCAGGCGACCAGCAGGAAACTCCGTCTCAATCGTGATGGTGTGAACACAACTTTCCTTCGGCAGGAATATTCTCAGGCGTAATAGTGCGCATGCGTCGCCTGCTGGCTTACAGTTTCGTTCTGAGCAGCGTCGACGTTTTCAGAATTAAGCCAGGCAACAACATTATTTCAAATTATAGTACTGCCTATTGATCATATTTAGCAAAAACATGTCTGAACTTTTCGGTGCGTGCGGTTGACTACAGTGAAACCTCGTTAATATCACTATGGTTTTCCAGTCAAAAATCATGATAGTAAGCGGGTCGTGATACTAAACGGGTACAAATAGTTGATTCAGACAGAGCTTGGTTCTCAAACTGAAGTGATATTAAGCGGGTTGTGATATTAACCGAGGTGATATTAACGGGGTTACACTGTATTTCCTTGTTTGTCTGAATCATAATAAAATCATGGTAAAATGATCAGCTTGTCTTTCCGTAAATGGCAAAATCAATGGATGGACTAAATGAGCTATTGTACTGCATTAACAATAATCAACAGCATTCAGTCACATCTCTAAAGTCATGGAAATAGCTTGTTTGGAACAATAGAGAAAGATTGCCCGCAGAGCATGCCGCTCAGGATCCCCTTGGCGGACTCATGGGGCGATCCCAACCCCCCTCCCCCCACACACACACAAACAAAACTGTATGAATGTTGCTTATAATTAAAAGATTCGAAGGCTAATTGGCAGTTAAACGTAAAGAGCAACATAGACATTTGGGTATTGCTTATGTTGCAGGATTCAGAGTTCCATTTTTGATAGTTGTCGATTTATAACATAATTATGATATTTTTTCCGTGGCATTTCAACATGCTTCATTACGATGAGGGCGTAAGCAATTTTTGCTTCTCTCGCGATTAACTTTCGTATTCCAACATGAGTGCATATATATCAATATATGAAGGCAGCTCAATTGATCCAGCACATCATTTGTGTTTCGCTGATAAGTCAACATAATATAAGCATTGCTGGAAGCTCTACCCCAATGGAAAGTACTGTCATCCAGATACAAAAATGCGTTTAATTTGTCCATCATAAATGAGACATCGTATTAATGCCTTATCAACATCAACAATCTGGATGATATTAATTCATTCAATGAGATATATATTTATTTATAAAATTAAGGCAACTATAATGTTCACGATTGATTCTTATCCAATTCTGATTTCGCCTTCAAGTAGACTTTCTTCCATTCACTTGCAACATCGATAAGTTCTAATTGCCAGTACTTCCTCATGTCCTTTNTTCTAGCTGCACTTTGACGTCTGCAGCATAGTTTCCAATGCATCTCAAGGCTTTGTCGTAAGACTTCTTCTTAGCCTGGCTTAAATTAGTTGAGTTTTCTTTCTTCTCCAACACCGTTTCTACACACTTTCTTCCTCCAAAGAATTGTTGCGTGCAAACTGTTTCATATCCTTTGATACTTGAAAACGGGTTTGAATTGCTATCGAATTGAATGGTCGTTTGGCATTTTGGATAAGCAAATCTCTGATGCACCTGCACGATGCGTTCAACGGACGTGTTGCTGTGAACGTAAAAGG
>OFHS01003510.1:0-11428 GCA_900245855.1 Calvadosia cruxmelitensis | reverse complement strand
AAGACAAATATCTTCTTGATAATTATATAAATAAATAGAAATATAAAGACAAATGTTAGTATTGTATATGTGATTGTACGTACGTGTTCGATTGTTTACCTTTGAGTTTTTGTGACCGATCACAATTGCTTATCATCATTGAACAAATGAACAGATTTAGAAACCACCCGGAGAAATCGTCCAGCTACGGTCATCTAAAATTCATTATTAGGCAAAGCTGCAGTTAACCTTACACGCAGAATTTCCTAACAGTCCTTGGTCATTTATATAATGACTTTTCACATTACCCATCAGAATTCAAACAATATTTTTTATATTTCTATCATATTTCTGATTCAGTGCCTGAAAGAGAATTCCACAGAGCCATCAAACATTTACAACGTGAATGTGTTGATGACGAAGGGGATACTTAAGACGGCTTCATGGCAGAGTGGCAGGAACGCTGATTTCCTTCCCCGGGTGCGGATTCGAGTCCCAGCCGGACCTGTGGCTTGGACCATGTTGCTGCCCTGGTGGCGAGGGGATTACTGTAACGCGCTGTGCTGCACAATGATTGTCAGTGCAGAGGTGGTTCGAAACGTCCAAATAATAGTTCTAGGAAAGGGAGCAAGCCCTTTTAATTAATGAGGGTGGTGGAACTCGTAAAATATCCCCCTAAGTACCTCCATCGTTCATCCAAAAAAGTGTCAGTCTACGTGTGTGGCAGTTAAAATAAGTAAAAGGGGGGTACTTACATATGACGTCAATGAAGGTGGTCTGACTTCCTGCGCCAGCAATGTTCGATGCATCGCATGCGTAATAGCCAGAGTCATGGTATTTGATATTCGATACGGTCAAGCTTTGACTGGAAACAACAGAGCCATTCGATGGATGTGTTGTGTTAACCGGAATAGATAGGATTCCTCTTGAACTCTTGTCAGTCCATTGTAACGAGGCTTGTGGGATACCTTCGAATGCGCATGTCAAAACCACCGTGCCCTCTTCTTGGACAGTGATCGTCCTCGGCAATGAAGGCTTGGCCGCGACCGGGGGAACTGTAGAGCAACGAGATAAATTTATTTAAACTAAATTAACATTGCTAAACAGGGCCACAGTACACAGTACATTATACTGTAACTGCAAGAAATGACGACCAAAATATCAGAAACAACGAAAAAACTTTGAAATATGGGAACTTCGATTTAGAATCAGTCTTATCAGACATAGGCCGTTGTACAGTCAAACCCGTATTAGCGCGGACCACCTCTATAGAGCAGCCACCTGTGTATAAAGGCCACTCTTCATAACCCCAAATGACACTTCCTATAGAAATCAACCTCCAGGAACAGAAAGGCAACCTGTCTATAAAGGTCATTTTCGTGAGATCCCAAAGGTGACCATTTTAGATTGACAATAGATCGATGATGGTGGAAAACACAAATAAACTTGCCATCTAATCTTCGAGCAACGTCTACGTTATTACTGTATCAGGACTTCGATTACAAACACAAAATCCGATTCCGGTTTATATGAAAATCCAGTAGATCCGGAGATCTTCCTAGAAGTCAAAATTATTATATATCTAGTACATCTTTTCTTGATACTTTTATCCACTTTATTCCATTATTCGATATCCTATTCACTGGATTACACTATTTGATTCGTTTCAGCCTTACCTGTGATTGTCACTTTGACTGTTGGACTTTTTTTTATTCTTGAAATCAGATTCCTATAACTCATCACGAAACCGAATTCATTAACTTCATCAGCAAATGATAGATTGCTAATCCTCATGATTCGTCGTGTTGGAACTGAAACCCTTCCATTGTAGGTGGGTGATTCAGCAGCGATTTCACCGTATAGCTGAAGAGAATTCATTGTTAGATTCCACACAACCAATGGGATTATATCAGAGTCAGGTGGGACCACATAGCCCCCTGTGATGTCAACAAATGTGTTCCCTTGTCCAGCATCAAAAGAATCGAGAGACAATTCAATGAAACTGCCAAGCGCAACTCGAGTGTTGGATGAGGAAACAATAATCGTCTGGCCAGCGACACCTGCCAAGTACAAGGATACTGCGTGTTAGATTAACGTTTATTTATTTACAGTCAAACCTGTATTAGCGACCACCCCTATAGAGCAGCCATATGTGTATAAAGGCCACTCTTTATAGTATTGATTCCAAATTACGTCATCGTGTCAATTTCTACGGACAAACATTTCCTTCACCCTCCAGAGCTCGAATTCCCTCCTCGGTTGGAAGTTTCATTTCAATACAAGATGAACAGAGCAACTGAGATTGAAGGGGAAAGACTTCTTGTTTGTCACGATGACGTAATTCGGAATAAATGCTATGAGTCTTTTTAGCATTTAATCCAGACTAATTTTTAGTCTCGGACTTCGCTTTACTGGAGTCCCGGTCCGTGAATAAGCCCCATCGACCGAGACTAAAGCGTAGTCCAGAACTAAAGCGTAGTCCAGGACTAAATCTCATGACCCCAAAATGACAGTTTCTATAGAAATCAACCTGGACAGAAGGTCACCTGCCTATAATGGCATTTTCCTCAGATCCTAAAGGCGACCAATATAGACAGCTTTCATCGTATTGGTAACTTAGAGCAGGGCAACTTTAGATATCTTTTTCTACATGCTTATTACCATTTGTATATAATTATACTCTGTGCATTGTCGTCATATTGAAATGCATATGAATAGAATGTCTGTTTGAATGCAAAGAAACCAATAATCCGACGATGTCAATATTCAATATTCAGGGGATAACCCCTTAACTACTCACTTTATGCGTAAATTGGGGTTGCTATTACTCGTGTATTATGGAAGGTACAGTACAGTTGCTTCCTCAGACCATTTCGTTAGACTGTCATTTGAATCTGCCGGTCCCTTGGTCTTCCTACAGTGGAATCTGCCTTATTCGAAGACCTGTAATTCGAACAGTCATCTATTTCGAACTACCGGTCCCTTGATCTCGCACATATTTTTTGTCTTCTGTCTATTGTTCATTGGAAGACAATTGTTTCCTATTATTCCTAATTCGAAGTTCGTATAATTCGAAGGATTTTTACGGCCCCTTGACACTTCGAATTAAGCGGATTTCACTGTAGTATAATCATATCATCATAAACTACACTGTTAGAACAAAGGGTTGTGTACCCTAGCCTCAAAAAGGGTACGTTTCCGATTGTGTACCCCTTTTTCAAGGGTACATAGGTCAAGAGTTAGGGTACAGACGTACATATGTACCCCTGTGGAGAGTGCATAATTATGTACCCTGTGTTCTGACAGTGTAGGGTCTTCACTGGGCCAGGGTCCTTAATCATAGACCGGGACTAAAAGTGTAGTCGAGAACTAACATTGTGTCTGACTAAATTAAACTACTAAAATCTGAATATGGGAGTTGAGATCTTGTCCTGGACTACGCTTAGTTAGTCTCGGTCCATGGGGCTTATTCACGGACCGAGACTGCAGTAAAGCGTAGTCCGAGACTAAACAATTAGTCTGGATTAAATGCTAAAATCCGTATATGGGACTTAAGAATTAGTCCTGGGCTACACTTCTTGTACTCAAGTGGATGCAATCGCGCAGAAACCTTACCAGAGGTCAGACATGACATCAATGCCAACAAGAGAACTTTGACCGCCATTATTCAGTACACGATAACTCAAATGAAGCTTTTTAGACCATGAATACAGAATAAAGAATCTGCAAAAAGGAAAGATAAATTTGTCAGGGACATCGTCAAATAGATTTCATAATTAATTAATATAAAGTCAATGACTATATTCTTCTCAATAGGGATTCAGCTTATGGACTAGTCTACTGTGCTGCACACCAGGCGAATATGTTATAGCACTGATTCCAAATTACGTCCCCGTGAACAAAAAGCTTTCTCTTCCCTCTAGAGCTCTAAATCCCTCCTCCGTTGGAGGTAGATTTCACTAGAAGATAAACAGGGCGGCAAGTAAAGATTGAAGGACAATAATTTCGAGTGAGTGCTATAAAATGTCTAAAATATGTTAGGGGGTCTTGCGGCTGCAATTCGGAGATCTCTGCAGATATATATTGACAGTTGTGGACAGTGTCCCTGCAGAAGAAAAATATTTAAACAGTTATAACAATTCAAGGATTTTTCACTTCTTTAGCCACCAGTCGGCCCCAGGACAACGTCGGCACATACGCGTCACATCTGTACATTTTCATGTATAATGCAAAACTTTCAGTGCAAATTGCACGTGGATTTTTCAAAACAGTGCCGGTTAGTGCTATCGAAAGCGAGCAGGCTACACGCACGTAAATAAGTGAAAGTGGAAATAATCAATAATCTTATTGACTTTTATCTAGGGTTAATTCCTGTATATGATTCACCCGCGCTTAGTTGCAGCCTAAAGTTTTCGCGAGCTGCGGAGCTGCGTTTGTTTTGTTTACTGAATAAATGCAAATGGATAAAATACCTTCTCGTCGCATAGATGTTTCCAGTTTCGCCCGTGCTTCGATAACCTCCATTAATCATTTGCGAGAAATCTGCTGTTGTTTTGAGAAAAAGGAAGTGAGTCAACAAAAGCAACAAATTTGTCAAAGCAATTAGAACAACGCAGCAATATTGAGCGCCTGCATCCACTCGCTTTGAGAGAGATCCTGCACACAACCGAACAATGACAAAACTTTAGCGAAAATGAAAATAATTGACCGCTTCTTGACAGCAAAACTTTGTCCTATTTAGGCTGTATTTTCTTGTAAAAATCTGTAATACAAGATAATTAGTTTCATACAATTGAGAACTACAAAAACAATTTTTGTTTGAATCACTAAACTTTACTTCAATTGAACATCCTTTAAAATGATCTACAGTACAATAAATAGATGAAAATTGTTGCTTTAGATGATAAAACTTGTCTAGCATTATATACAAATTGCTCAATAAATTATCTGAACGTGATCCTAAAAATTTCCTACAACAAAATTACTTTAGAAACATTTACAATACCTGTTACTAAAATTATTTATTGAGAAATAAGAAATCAATAATAAACCTGACTATTTACAAATTAAAATTTCTTCATCAAGTCTCTTGAAAAATTGAGCCTTCTTTTTGGCTAATTTCTTTGTGATTAGAAAGAGAGACGATTGCTGACTCATAACATTAACAATTATATTTAGTTGACGAGTTTATCGCGTGTTGTATTTATAGTCAGCTTCTCCTTATGTACTTTTTGACTCACGGTTGCTATGGTAACCCGAGAGTCAATGCTGTGGGGAGAAAATCGTTGATTTTTTGTTTTTGACAATCTTGTCGTGTAAACATTCCCGAGACATACTGCCTTGTTAAAGTTTACTTTTAAATCGACCGACTCTGACAAAATGGTTTCGACCTTGCCTTCGAGCAGCTAGCTATAGGCTGCGATCAGACTTCAATGGACCAAGCGCAGTCACTGTCCCAATGCATGACAGGATACAAATATTCTTCACGTGATTTTGAGCTGAAATCTACAACTTTGACAATCAAGAACACTCCATCATTGACAAGAGTATGGCTGATTGCGTTTCAAACAAAGCATTTTCCAGGCGCCTTCACTCACTGTTCCTTCACTTGCGACAGAGGTCAACTCACTAATATACCGACATGCATTGGGACTGCGCATGGCGGATTGTTTCTCCCGCCTCCCAGAAAAACAATTGATTCCGCGAGAAAAGTTAAACAATTAAAGTCTGCATGCACGCAGGCTATCGAGCAGCTAGCATTCCAAGGATTGCTTAATTTTAATTCTATCCGGCCACATTAATCATCTCCTTTATCCACATTTCAAATTATATGAATGCACCCATCCAGATAAAGATTTTCTATACGGACAGGTTTCTAGCGAAATAACTTAAACCATATCCTCAGAAAACGCGAAGGTATTGGAGCACTCAGAACAACAAGTGACCTCTGCCATCGAAAGCTTCCCAAATGGATCTTCGGGAGGACCTGACGGTTTAAAACCACAACATCTCAAGGACCGTATTGCTGCTCCGAACTCAGCACATGCTGCACATCTGGCACGGTCCTTAATATCATTGATCAACCTGATGACCGCGGGAAAAGTTCCACAAAGCATAGTCCCTGTTCTTTACGGAGCACGCTGATCTCGCTGAACAAAGTGGAAGGTGGCCTGAGACCTATATCGCTGTCGGCAATACTCTCAGAAGAATTTGTTCGAAGCTTGCGTGCAATTCGTCAAAAGACAAAGGAGTGCAAGTGCTGGCCCCTCGACAGCTTGGCTGCGGCATTTCTAAAGGAGCAGAAGCAGCGGTTCACGCGGTTTCATCCTTTATAGAGAACTCAGCTGATTTTATTCTGGCAAAGATTGATTTCAAAAATGCCTTCAATTCTATTCGCCGAGACGCTGTTCTGCAAGAGGTATCACGATCGTTCCCCGAACTTTATCCATACGTAAACCAGTGCTATGGCGAGAGCTCGAGTCTTTTCTTCGGACCCGAGTATATCATCAATTCATCAGAAGGGATACAGCAAGGGGATCCTTTGGGCCCCTTATTGTTTAGCATGGTTCTACAGGAGCGACTTGTAAAGCAATTAAACAGCCCCCTCTGCGTTTGGTACTTGGACGATGGCACACCTCAACATGCCCTTTACCTACTCAGGCACGCATTTGCCATTCCAAAAATGTAGCACATCCTTCGATGCTCCCCGTGCAGCGGTCATCCGCTTTTACAGCAGTGGGATGAATCCGTCAAAACAGCCCTCTGTGAAATTCTTAACATCAACTTGAGCCAAAAAGCCCTGGTCCAGTCAACACTACCTGTATCCTCGGGCGAACTCGGCATACGCTCCGCGGTTGACCTCTCCACTTCTGCGTTCCTTTCATCCAAGAGGCTTTCATCTGTCTTTGGTACATCCGACCTGGTCGAAAAAATTGTTCCTGCATCTGTCAGAAGATGTACTGTACCACTACCAGGCTTGGAGGCTGCCATTGAGGAATGGAAGGAGGTGGCCAAGATAGCCCCATCGTTATCCTGCGATCAGAAAACATGGGATACTGCTGTCGTCCAATCGAAAACAGACGCACTACTGGAAAGCAGCCCTACAGTTGAAGACCGAGCCAGACTTTTGGCGTTGCAAAGCCGGGATGCTAGCTGTTGGCTTGATGCAATCCCGGCGGCATCCCTGGGAATACTGTTGGACTGCTCGTAGCTTCGTATAGCCATCGCAATTCGTCTGGGATGTGACGTGAGCCGACCACACGTTTGCCGCTGCGGAGCTCAAGTTGAAAGGAATGGCATTCATGGGCTCTCGTGCAGAAAGGCGGCGGGAAGGTGGTCACGGCATGCAGAGCTGAACGGCATACTACACCGCGCCCTTGTATCCGCTCATATCCCATCTTTATTAGAGCCACCAGGACTGTGCCGTGATGATGGCAAGAGACCGGACGGTGTCACACAGACACCTTGGAGATCAGGAAAATACCTTGCATGGGACTTTACTTGCGTGGACACCCTCGCCCCGAGCCATGTCCAGAAGACAAAGGTGCGCGCCGGAGCTGCTGCTGATGAAGCCGAAACAAAGAAACGTTTAAAATACTCATCCCTCCAAAGTTCCCACGAAATCCAGCCCGTGGCCATCGAAACCATGGGCTCATTTGGAGAAGGAGGGATGAGGCTCATTGAACGAACTAGGAAAGAAGTTGATAGCAAGCTCCGGCGAGAACAGATCGCGAGCATTTCTGAAACAACGTATTGGCATCGCCATTCAAAGAGGAAATGCCGCGTCTGTTTTGGGTACATTCCAGAGCTCCGAAGAATTAAATGAGATTTTTAATATTTAGTATTTTAAGTAGTTACATTTTTAGCATGCTAATTAGTTTTTAGTTTAAATATATTGTATTTTCTATGTAATTAAATTCATTTTGTAATTTGAGAGAGTTTGAAAGAAATAAAGATATCTTACAAGGCTAAACAAAAACAAAACAAAAAAAACCATATCCTGCAAATAATTATATATATTATGAACGGTGTTGTTCATGGGAATAACCCGTTCTTCCACTTGCGAATTAAAACGTTGACAAATTGATTTGTACAGTTTACAATTATATGCAACTGACATATCATTACCATAATGAAATAGATAGATAGATAGATTTTTTATTTGATCATGAAAACAATGTTACTTAAATACAAATAGGTTTTAAAGTAAAAAAGAAATACATGCCCAAGAAATCGTGTAGCCATTAGGGTGTAATTGTGTCCTTCAAGCGGATGATGTGCCCGACATAGCGCATTCACCTTCCGATAATTGAAATAAGTACGGTATATTAGGTTGTGAATGTACAGAGTATACAAATTATGATAAGAATGTATCTAAATTAACCTGGTATACGTCAATTTCCAGTAAATAAAAGTTGGTCTAAAAGGCGACTGCGTCAATTCAACTCTGCAAATTTTACGAACTAATTGTTACAAATCAAGATCGCATGACGCAATTTGGTTGACAACAGAGTGCCTAAAACACAAACAGCGTTTCCTGTATGAACAGCCAAGCTTATGGCACTGGAGTGGACGACAGGGAAAGCCCTAGTTGATCGGCTATGGGTCCGCCGGTGACTTCCGCGAGTTTTTATTTCTCTCTCTGCCTCAACAGCTGTATCGTATTATAAAAGATATAAACGAAAATCAATGTTCTCATTCCAAAGACAACTGTATTATTTCAGTTTGCCTCAATGCTCTTGCTAACTGCGTTTTTATTAAAAAAAATTTTTACTAGTTTGTTATTAAAACCAGTTTTTGGAGCCATGGATTCTCGCCGCGAACACGAAATTGTTTCGCTTGTGATTCTTCATTTAGTGGAATCATGGTAAAGTTAAGTGTTTATAATACTTTATTTCTACAGTGCTCAATTGTAGAGTTTTGCGGTGGTAATATGATAGGCGCATAATAAGAACTTGAGACGTACAGTGCCGCTCTGCCATTCAGAATAATAATGAATTATGTAGACGAATGAATTAGCTGACACTGTAACCTGAGACAATATTTCCTGCTGAACTGCAAGCGCTCTTTCCAAGAAGGCTTTTTGTCGCTAAATCAGGTTTGTTAAATTCACGACGCAAATCACAAGCGAGGAATTAAGAAACACGAAGGGCGATTTGTAATAGCTTGCTTCAAGCGCCCTTCTGTAGTGGCAAGAAGAAAACAAGAGATGCAGAAGACTAATCGACGTGCAAATTAAGACTAAAGACAAGTAAGTATGCTTATTGTCTATGTTGGTGTGGCTCACTGCCTTCGTTTTCTAGCAGTCTTAAACTCGGACTTATAAAAAAAAACATGACTCGTTTTTAACTGTAAGTGGCACTACCCAGCGGGCAAACTTATTCGAATTTTGGTCAATTTCGCGTCGATTGACGACGTCTGTCCCGCGTCGTTTCGCAGTTGAATATGAAAGAAATATCGACGTCGATAAAACCGACGTCGATACGTCGACGCGATACCGACACTTGCGTGTTTTATATTGTCGCTTGCGGATTTTACTTTTCGTATAATTTCCATCTACCATTTTACAGATTTATAAACACAAAGGACAACACTGTTCATTTCTTTCCACTCGTTTATTGCGCCTGTAAAACAACAGGACAAAACAGCAGAATGTACATAGCAAGTTTACTGCAAGTATAAACATTATTATAAACAATTTTTACAAGCATGACTTGAAATGACAACATTTCAATAAAAAGAAAATTAGCAGAATTTAACAAGTAATACGCAGTAGCTTGCGTGTTGTGTCCATAATATGAAACCTCAGTTTCTTGGTGGCTTCTCGATAGTGCTCTTTTTCTCCTCCTTTGTCTATAACACACTCTATTGCGCCCTCTAAAATAAAGAACAAGAAAAGAATTCAAGAAATGCTAACTCAATATTGCTGAAAAATGTCAGAAAGCAAGCAAGCATTCGTAAGGAGATGCGAGAAAGTATTTCTAAACAAAAGGTTTGGAAATAATTCAAAAATGAATTAATTTATTCGCGAAGTCAATTTAACAAAGAAAGTTTAATTTACCTGTGGAGAACAGTAAGTAGTTACCTCCTGGCAGTGGAGAACAGTAAGTAGTTACAAGTTACAACCTTAATTTCCTTTCCAGGGTTTCTAGTTGAGTTGGCAAATCTCTACCTCAAGAATTTAAATACTTTAAATTTGCAAAGTAGATATTGCCCAAAGGGTGGAAAGTAGGGAACGTCAAAAACTTTGATATGAATGCCATATCAATTTGCCAGACATTTTCCTCATTTCCTTGTTATTGTGTCAAGTGATATTTGCTTGGGGGAGTTTTCTAAGGTAGTTCATGACAGAAAGCTTCCTAATTTTGTCATGTTTTGCTTTAACTCCCTCCCAGTCAACTGCCTTGAATTCGCAGTTTGTTCTGAACTGCGTAACACTCCAATAGAAGCTTTGCTTCACGATCAGACCATGGAAAATGCCATTGCGCGAGTTTGCAAATATCAAGATAACAAGGAAGGCAAGCAGAACATCAGCCAGCAAACTCAAACTTGAGAAGAACGAGAAACAAGAAAGTGATGCATATTGTATTTTCGCAAGCTTTAGGCAATTATCCTCTATAATAATACATAACAATAGAATCCGTCACGTGACGTTTAGCGGAGCATCTCAGTGTAGTCTGCATCGGAGCGGAGCGAAGCACAGTGTGCTACAAAGCGAACCGGCACGGTTTTCACTCCGCTCCGCTAGCAATCCCGTATAGTCAGAGCTGTAACGTAATTCGTTACAAGTAACTAATTACATGTAATCGTTACTTTTTTGAGTAATTTGTAACTGTACTAACCATTACTTTTACATCAAAGTAACTGTAGCGGTATTTCGTTACAAATACTGGCTGTAATTTGTAATCGTTACTTAAATTAAGGTTGACCTCCATCACAAGTTACTTTGCAAGTATCGTATCCTTACAAATGGTGATCTTCAGAGAATATTGCGCCTGCGTAGGTTGCTCAACAGGGAGCTTTATTGCTGATTGGGGGCACTCGACAGCGCACCGGGCCACGTGTTAATCCACGTGTGTTTTGTCCCATGCCAGGCCTTCAGGAGACCTGAGTCAGGGTCAAACTCTGTAATACAATTTTTATGAATAGTATGAAATTGGCTACTTGTGATCATATGGCCATCAGTTCCTTTTGCGGTTTCATTTTCCGTTTGTCGATTGCAACTCTGAGTTCAAGCGTCACTCCTTTTCTTTTCGAATTTTCTGTTGCACGACATTGAGGAATATGGAGTCTTTTCTCGAAAAAACTACGTGATTCTATTGACAGTATTCGCAGAGGCCGAAAACGATATTGGTGATGGCTCTGTTGAGGCATTTGTGTACATGTTATGTTCCCAAGGTTCGAGACAGGAACGAGACATATGTTATGAGATCAACATATAATCAGGCAG
>OFHS01003508.1:2004-16770 GCA_900245855.1 Calvadosia cruxmelitensis | reverse complement strand
ATGTAACGGCTTTAAGTTGTTACTCTTGTGTTTTAAGTTAAAAAACATTGATGAGAGGAATTTTGAACATCGGCATCGGCCCCTTCACGAAAGGCAGCATGCTATTGAAGCTAGCTCAAAATTCTACGTACATTGCTTTGTTGTTTATTCAATGGATTTCAGCTGCTATTCAGAACCATTTCAACAACACTGCAGTGCAACAAGTAACTTCAATTCAAAGCAGTAACTTTATTTGACATCGAAGCAGTAAGTGTATACGATATTGCTTTGCGAAGCACCCGACCGAATCAAATAATTCATGCCGTCAACTACAATTTCAATGAAAAATATTCTTAAACAGCAAATGAAAGTCAGAAGCAATGCAACACCATACATTAACAACGGTCGACGCAGCCCATGGTCTTTAAATGCCAATAATATTTCTTTGAAACATTGAAGTAGGAAATGAATAATTAGAAATGCTTTACGACTTCCAAACTGGAGTCAAATGAATCCTGAAAGTACAACAGATTGTTTGGTGTTGAACGATACCTCTTGTTCCATAAGTCAATTCCTTTATAATTATCATTATCCTGTGGAGCTAACCAACATTGTCTTGTGTCTGCATGAAACTTGTTGGCCGTCGCTTCTCTGCATAATGTTTGTCTGCCATGGAAAGTAGCGTTTGCATTCATCCTCTGCCCGACGCTTCAACAAAGCACGGTGACTCGCAAGAGACTGACATTGATTCTTTTCCAACCATTCGAGCGCAACGATTTGCCACAGCAAGCACAGCGACTTCGTGGTGCCCGTTCCACAGCGATAATTTCATCAAACTTGAAGAGAATATAGCTAGGCTTCAAAGCGACCATTTCAAAAAACGGCTCCGTTATGTTCTGCGCCAATTTGCATTATTCAACTTTGACCTGCTTTCAGAGCTGGCAAAACAACGCGCGTCTGGAAACGTGTACTCAACCGGGGCCTATAATTTTCCCGGGACGTTTGCCGCTCATACTTGCTACAGAGTAGCAGGTACCCGCTTTTATACCGACAAACAAACAAACAAACAAACAAACAAACAAACAAACAAACAAACAAACAAACAAACATACAAACCGACAGACGTTTCCGTATTATAGGGTCGTCGATACATTACCTACAATATGTTGTCTACAATCAAGTTTGAATTTTGCAATATTTACAGATGATTGAACGTTAGAAAGATACATCTTGTTCTTGTTTTGCTTCCCTAAAGTCATTCGCGCATGCGTTGTTCCAGTCAACCTTCCTCCGTCACAACACCCTAATGTAGCGGTGACTAAAGGCACTCTTTAACACTGTACAGTACTGTAGATATACAGTAATTTCTCATTTTGGATTTAGTTTTATATGAACGTTTAATATTAAAACATTCTAGATATTATGTCTACGCTATTAAAAAGGACAGATACACAATACACAAACAGATACACAAACTCAAATCAAGCATTACATTAGAGATTATGCGATTGTCGTGAAACAATTTTCATCTGATTTTTTCCCCATACAATACAAGCTGCCATTCAACAGCTTACAGCTCGGCTTACAAAAAGAATGTGTAAATATCTACAGCGATATTTTAATAGAGAATAATATTTCCAACGCATGAGAATTTCTATCTTTCTATACTTGGTGGTTGTCATGGTTACTAATTTAAACGTCTGCTTGTTGATTTTGTCCTTGTTAAACATCAAAGCTAAGATGATCTCAACACGATGAAGAAGCTAACCGAGAAGCACTGCAAGTCAATAAAAGTACATTCTCTGACTGACATTATCATACGATGTGATCCTCTCTCGTTCATAGGTGAACCCCGTGCATGCATTGTTAAATGATTTCCCTTGACGTGTTGCTACTAGCAGAAGAAATCATGTTACATTTTTACAAATCAAGTCCCCGACAATAAACTCCAACATTGCTCCACTGTCCCCAGTATCGCCGGCTCGAATCTCCATGATGGGAAGGTCAGATATTTTCGTGAGTTTGCCTGTCACGGTTCTTGTAGTGCCATCTTTGACATTGCAATCTGTGTTGGCATACGAATTTTGGCAGTCGACACCCTGTCCTTGGCATTGTCCGCTTCGAGCAGCGTAGTAATGATGCTGGTTACCATCTCGACCAACCCAAGCCGTGTTCACGGTGCCATCTTGCTCGAATAATTGCGAATCTTTACAATCCAGGGTCAACCGCTGATTGCATTTAAATGCCTCCATAAGGAATATGTCGAAGATTTCTTTGCGATAGGAGTAGATTATGGGAACAGAATGGGAAAGAGCGCCCTGGTGACCATTGATGGAATACACATTGGGAGGAACAGAACGAAATCTGTATGTAGTGTAAATAATTGCGTGATTGCAAAACAACAGTACTGCGTACATCAGGGGGTTGTGCTGGACTGGTCGAATCCAGTAGCAGCCTGCTTTTTCTCCATTTCCAGATGTTGCATGTCTAGCGCTTGGATAGATCACATCTGCAGCAAAAAATAATTCGCACAAAGGATAAGAAAGGAGTTACGAGCTTATCGTAAATACCTAGCTATAAAAGAAGCACTGCACTTACTTTCCAGAACTCAATTGCTGCGTCAAATGTTATCGTTGAGGTTAAGTAGCTACTAAGCAGGTATCCAATAATAAACGAGAAGGAAATAGTCCATACTGGTGCTGCTATGGTGTTTGCGATCAAGCCCTCAGAGAAACTTCCCATCTCAAGACATTCTTTACAGCGAAGAACTCAATAACATCTGCAAGGAGAGCTATATAGCAAGATGGCTTGTTAGCTTACCTGTTACATACTTGCAGAATGAATGCTGAAAATGAAAAAATCGAGAAATTAAGAACGTCAATTAATAACGCAAAAATAATTCATAAATTGTCATTAACAATTTTGATCTGCGTGTTGCTTACTTTGGTTGTCATGGTGAATCGAGCGATCGGGAATATCAACTGGCTTTCTTTTCTTGGCTTTGGCAGTTCAGTCAAATAGAATAACTGGCAATTTGTTTCTCCTGATTCAGTCTTGTTGAATAAGACAGCATTGCAATGCGGCCAATCGTCAGGTGATTCACATAATTGCATGCACGCAAAGTCGTGTGTTGTACGAGTAGCAAATAACAACGGTCTTGAATCAAGATCATTTGGTGAGATTCCATAAAAGACTCTTCCGCTTGTTGTCAGTTGCGTGTTGGCGGCAACAACACAGACAGAGACGAGGAGAAGGACGACCTTCTTCATGACTAATTTTCTAGCTCATCTGGAATAATACGTGGTGGAAAACAGATTATATTTCTCTCACTGACTCATCTTTTGTCATGGAATAGAATGATACATTATTTAACAGAGTATCTGGTGTTCTGTTATAATCCGAGGTTTGGAAACAAAGCACGCAGCCGATTGGGTCATCAGGAATAAGGAATGAGACCCCTGTGATCTTTTTCAGTTTGTTTTGACTAAAAGCTGATAGTGTATAACGGCTTACAGAACATCGTACGATTGAGTAAATTAGTTAAGTTTATTGAAAGCTTGGCGCAGAAAGCAAAGTGGGCTGGAAAGAGAAACATAAATGCTCTACGGGCTGACTGAGAGAAACGAGAACTCGCGCAGGGCGACCATGTCGAACTAAATTAACCCTGGACCGGGTGAAAACTTTTGCACAGGATCGTGCGAAATTGAACCATGTTGTCAGCACTGTGCGACCATAGTGAATACGTGATAACGGGGCCGCTGAGGGGCAAATTGAGAATTGATATTGAGCACTTGGCACGCAATTTTAGGGCGTTTTAGCAGAAATATCGGTTTTTAATAGAGTAACGCCCAAATATTCCCAGACGTCTTTTGATCAGTCGCTGAAGCCTATCATAGCAGAGGTTCTGACAACGTCTAACGGGAATCGGGATTGATATATATTTTTTATATTCCACTTTGGACATTTCATAAACTCATATAAAATTGAATTTACTTTGAATTCAAACATAACTTACACCATTGTCTTCGCGGATTATTTACCGTTTTGTTTATACCAAATTTGTCTGATTTGAGCCAACAACCAATGCGAGTTAGCAGCTGTGGTGATTTTGTGTTGAATGACCCAAAAGCGAAATCAGCCGGTGACACTTCACAGCTTCATCCAGTGCCTAACCGCAAACTGCACAATAAGCAACAGACTCTTTCTGTCCGATCAACATTTCTAAGCCATCAAGATCTTCGATATCAACCAACTAATTAGCTGAGACAAGCGAACAATATCGAACAACGATCGAATCACCTTGTATTGAACCCATGGCAGCAAAGTAAAGGCTTTTCAAACTCAAGTTAAAAAAACCATCAAGGCAATTAAGACGCATGCGCAATTATCAAACAACGTAGCCACGTGTGATTAAGTCATTGATATAAATGAGTATAAGGTGAAGCCGAAACGAAATCAAGACATTACGCAAGCACAGTTGAATGTGTGGTGGCTGTGTAGTTCCTGTTATTGTCACACGTATTGCTTGTCATGTTTCCAATTATCTTCCTGTATATTGTTCTCTTGTGTTAATCTCCTTGGTGTTAGTAATGTCATGCTGTTATGTCCTGGCCTAGAGGTGCTGTATTCTGTAGCGTAATTTAGTTCTGTTCGTGTCCTCGAGATGAGAAGTTGTTAGTTGTAAAACTCGTCGTGGTCGGTCGTGGTTACTGTCTCTGGGGGTGCCACGACAGAATGCAGCAAAAATTCCCACAATCGCAGCGGGGTGCGAGCAAATTTTCCCACGGTCGGAAGAAGAGAAAAATGAAAAATTTGTCCCTCCACAACATTGACCCACGTCAAAAACTACATTAATTACAGTAAAGTTACTCCGAATATCTTACATTTCGAAATTTACGAGATTTGTTCGAAATTTGTCTGTTCGTCTGAGGATGACATTAATTATGGAACATGAGGAATAATGTTAACCTTTAAAATAGTCTTTCCAACTATTGTATCCTCTACTAACATTATTCATTACATTCAAATATTGTTTAAAAACTGTAGATTTGCCTAAAAATTGTAAGTTTCTTGAATCATCCTTTCTGTAAGTGCTTACTGGTATTCAGCCAATTATTTTACAAACCATGAAAGAGGAAAAATGCTACGAAAATCATTCCGTCAGCGTTTGCGATTAGAAAGCGTGTTCATAGTTTTCTCTACCAAATGGAGTTGTAACGTTATGAAATAACCAACAACAAGAGAGGAAGACTTGGATATAGGCTTAGTTACTGTATGTATTATCTGCTACCTGGTTGAATTCTAATCACAACGCACTGGCTTATTCCTAATCACATAGCTTGCGCAATGTACTGGTCCGATCGGACATGTTTACATCCGCTCCGCATTCAGCGCAATTTTTATCATCCTCATCATCATCATCATTTATTCCGGGCCTGAATAGCCATCAGTGAATGAGCGGTTGCGAGAGGTTGGAGGGGGTAGAAAGAAGTCAGAGAGCAAAGGTGGGCCGATTTTCTACTTGATCCGATGCACCCAGGAAAGTTCGAGGGGATGGCGACATCGAGGAGACACAGGATTGCGTGTGCGAGCGGCAACAAGCCCAAGCTCAAGTGAATATATTTAGACAGAGCACGTGGATATAAGACGAGTAACCATTGAGCATGTGCAGACAGAGTGACGTTACATTAATTAGCATAATCATGAATATATACCAGATATGCTAAAAAGCCCTTGGATGACCATGAACAAAGAATCAACAAATATTTACAAAGGATATAATAAGCCACCAATAATGCTGCTGAATCACGGAATCTGTTTAGACATCTTATTTGTGACCAATTTGATAAACTGCTTTCATTTCCATACAGTATTCAATAAACCTGTTTTGGGCGACCACCTGCGCTGAGAGACCACTTGTCAATTACATACGTTCTGGGTATCTTTATATGATTACTGATGTTCTTAGAATTGATTTTACTATGCTCAGGCGGAATATATTGTTTTGGGGCTAAAAATAAAGAACTGTGATTTGTAATGGACTAATTAATATTCGATCGAATGCGAAGCAAGGACGCTGGACGTAGCTGCGTTAGCAGCGCGGACCAGCTAGTTTGATATAAAAGCTGTAATATGTCTGATATTGTTTTGGAAAACACCGGACCGACTCAAGTTGATAATTCATGCTATCAAAGTACAATTTCAATGAAAAATATTCTTAAATAGCCAAGGAGCTTCCGAAGCAAAGTAACACCATTGACGGTAATTAGCAGCAGAGCAGTCCACGGTCTATTAATGTCAATATTTCTCCTAGAAATTGAGGTAGTAATGCATATTTCATATAAATCATTGGAGTCAAATTAATGTAACTTGGAAGTACAACAGATTATTTGGTATTGGATGTTACCTCTTGTTCCACAAGTCAATTGCTTTATAGTATCCTGTGAACCTAACCAGATTAGTATCGTGTCTGCATAAAGCTTGTTGGCCGGTGCTCCTCTGTATAATAATTGTCTATCATGGAAAGTAGCTTCGCATTCATCCTCGCTAAGACTGACACTTCAAAAAAGCACGGTGACTCGCAAGAGACTGAATTTGATGCTTTTCCAACCATCCGAGCGCAACGGTTTGCCATGGCAAGCACGGCGAGTTCAAGGTGCCCATTCCACAGCGATAATTTCATTAAGCTTGAAGAAAACCTGTCACAGCTTCAAAGCGACATTTTGAAAAACGCCTCCGTTATGTTCTGCGCGAATTTGCAATATTCAACTTTGATCTGCTTTTAGAGCTAGCTAAACAATGCGCGTCTCGAAAAGTGTACTCAACCGAGGCCTATATTTTTCCCGGGACGTTTGCCGCCCATGCTTGCAACTGAGTAGCAGGTACCCGGTTTTGTGCCGACAAACAAACAAACAAACAAACAAACAAACAAACAAACAAACAAACAAACAAACAGACAAACAAACAAACAAACAAACAAACCGTCAAACATACAAACCGACAGACTTTTCCGCATTATAGGTTTGTCGTTTAAATATTGCTACAATCAGCGTGCCATAGCTATTCAAAACGACAGATAAACAATTCCAACAAATCAAACATTAAATCAGAGATTGTGTAATTGTGGTGCAACAGTTTTCACCTGATTCTTGCCATAAAATACCAGCTGCCGTTCAACAGCTTACAGTTCGTCTCACAAAATAATTTCTTACTCTCTACAGCAATATTTAAATGGAGAATATTATTTACACTGCATGAGAATGTCCATCATTCGCTACATGGTGGTTGTCATGGTTATTGATCGAACGTCTGCTTGTTGATTTTGTTCTTCTCTGTGCATCAAATACAAGATGATCTCAACACGGGCTGATCAAGAAGCACTGCAGTCATTAAAAGTACATTCTCTGACTGACATTATCATACGATGTGATCCTCTCTCGTTCATAGGTGAACCCCGTGCATGCATTGTTAAATGATTTCCCTGGAAGTGTTGCTACTAGCAGAAGAAATCATGTTACATTCTTGCAAATCATGTCCCTGACAATAAACTTTAACATTGCTCCACTGTCCCCAGTATCGCCGACCCGAATCTCCATGATGGGAAGATGAACTAAACTTTTGAGTTGGCCTGCCACGGTTCTTGCAGTTCCATCTTTAACATTGCAATCTGTGTTGGCATACGAATTTTGGCAGTCGACACCCTGTCCTTCGCAATATCCGTTATGAGCATAGTAATGATGCTGGTTACCATCTCGACCAATCCAAGCCGTGTTCACGGTACCATCTTGCTCGAATAATTGCGAATCTTTACATTTCAGGTTTAGCCTCTGGGTGCAGCTAGTTGCCTCCATAACGAATATGTCAAATATTTCTTTGCGATAAGAGTAGATTATGGGGACAGAATGGGAAAGAGCGCCCTGGTGACCAGTGACGGAATAAGCATCGAAAGGTACAGAACGGAATGTGAACCAACTGGGATCGTGTCTGCAAAACAACAACACTGCGTACATCAGGGGGTTGTGTTGAACTGGTCGAATCCAGTAGCAGCCGCTTGTTCCTCCGTTGCCAAGTGTTGCTTGCATAGCGCTTGGATAAATCACATCTGCAAAATACAATATTCGCACAAATTTAAGAAGGAAATTACGAGCTCATTGTAAATACCTAGCTATAATAAGAAGCACTGCATTTACTTTTCAGAAATCAATTGCTGCGTCAAATGTTATCGTTGAGGTTAAGTAGCTACTAAGCACGTATCCAATAATAAACGACTGAGAACGAAAGAGTCTATACTGCTGCTGTTAGGGTGCTTGTGATCAAATCCTCAGAGCAAACTTCCCATCTCAAGACATTCTTTACAGCGAAGAACTCAATAACATCTGCAAGGAGAGCTATATAGCAAGATGGCTTGTTAGCTTACCTGTTACATACTTGCAGAATGAATGCTGAAATTGAAAATATCGAGAAATTAATAACGTCAATTAACAACACAAAAATAATTCATAAATTGTCATTAACAATTTCGATCTCCGTGTTGCTTACTTTGGTTGTCATTGTGAAACGGGCGATCGGGAATACAAACTGGCTTTCTTTTTTTGGCTTTGGCAGTTCAGTCAAATAGAATAACTGGCAATTTGTTTCTCCTGATTCAGTCTTGTTGAATAAGACAGCATTGCAATGCGGCCAATCGTCGGGTGATTCACATAATTGCATGCACGCAAAGTCGTGTGCTGTACGAGTAGCAAATAACAACGGCCTTGAATCAAGATCATTTGGTGAGATTCCATAAAAGACTCTTCCGCTTGTTGTCAGTTGCGTGTTGGCGGCAACAACACAGACAGAGACGAGGAGAAGGACGACCTTTTTCATGACTAATTTTCTAGCTCATCTGGAATAATACATGGTGGAAAGCAGATTAAATTTCTCTCACTGACTCATCTTTTGACATGGAATAGAATGATACATTATTTAACAGAGTATCTGGTGTTCTGTTATAATCCGAGGTTTGAAAACAAAGCACGCAGCTGATTGGGTCGTCAGGAATTAGGAATGAGACCCCTGTGGTCTTTTTCAGTTTGTTTTGACTAAAAGGCTGGTAGTGTAGAACTGCTTACAGAGCATCGTACGATTGAGTAAATTAATTAAGTTTATTGAAAGCTTGGCGCAGAAAGCAAAGTGGGCCGGAAAGAGAAAAACTACATTAATTACTGTAAAGTTACTCCGAATATCTTACATCTCGAAATTGGCGAGATTTGTTCGAAATTCGTCTGTTCGTCTGAGGATGACATTAATTATGGAACATGAGGAATAATGTTAACCTTTAAAATAGTCTTTCCAACTATTGTATCCTCTACTAACATTATTCATTACATTCAAATATTGTTTAAAAACTGTAGATTTGCCTAAAAATTGTAAGTTTCTTGAATCATCCTTTCTGTAAGTGCTTACTGGTATTCAGCCAATTATTTTACAAACTATGAAAGAGGAAAAATGCTACGAAAATCATTCCGTCAGCGTTTGCGATTAGAAAGCGTGTTCATAGTTTTCTCTACCAAATGGAGTTGTAACGTTATGAAATAACCAACAACAAGAGAGGAGGACTTGGATATAGGCTTAGTTACTATATGTATTATCTGCTGCCTGGTTGAAATCTAATCACAACGCACTGGCTTATTCCCAATCACATAGCTTGCGCAATGTACTGGTCCGATCGGACATGTTTACATCCGCTCCGCCTTTAGCGCAATTTTCATCATCCTCATCATTTATTCAGGGCCTGAATAGCCATCAGTGAATGAGCAGTTGCGAGAGGTTGGAGGGGGTAGAAAGAAGTCAGAGAGTAAAGGTGGGGCGGTTTTCTACTTGATCCGATGCACCCAGGACAGTTCGAGGGGATGGCGACATGGAGGAGACACAGGATTGCGTGTGCGAGCGGCAACAAGCCCAAACTCAAGTGAATATATTTAGACAGAGCACGTGAATATAAGACGAGTAACCATTGAGCATGTGCAGACAGAATGACTTTACATCAATTAGCATAATCATGAATATATAACATTATGCAAAAAAAACCTTGGATGACCATGAACAAAGAATCAACAATTATTTACAAAGGATATAATAAGCCACCAATAATGCTGCTGAATCATGGAATCTGTTTAGACATCTTATTTGTGACCAATTTGATAAACTACTTTCATTTCCATACAGTATTCAATAAACCTGTTTTGAGCGACCACCTGTGCTGAGAGACCACTTGTCAATTACATACGTTCTGGGTATCTTTATATGATTTCTGATGTTCTTAGAATTGATTTTACTATGCTCAGGCGGAAGATACTGTTTTTGGGCTATAAACGAAGAACTGTGATTTGTAATGGACTAATTAATATTCGATCGAATACGAAGCAACGAGGCTGGACGTATCTGCGTTAGCAGCGTGGACCAGCTAGTCATATCTATATTTCACAAACGTCTGTATGTATGTTTGTCTGTCTGTGTGATCAAAACCCAGCACCTGCCACTCACTAGCAAGTACGGCTTTGACTTGCTCTGGGAAACAACAAGACTCTGGTTGTGCACGGTTTTCGAAATACACCGCACAGCGCCAACACTCGAGCTACGTCAAAGTTGATTACTACAAATTGGCATAGCATCTAAAAAAGCAGTTTTTAAAAAGGTCGTCTTGAAGTCGAGATATGTTTCTTGCAAGTTTGACGAAATTATTGCTGTGGAATGGGCACTTTGAATCTTCCTTGCTTGCCTTTGCAAACCCTTGCGCTCGATTGATTCGAAAGGATCAATATCAGTCTCTTGGGACCTGTAGCTGAGCTGAGAAACAATGAATAGCATTGAACGCTGGCTGAGTCCGTGTAGCAGGTCGGACCAGCTATTTCTAATGTTTTTACTATGTTCAAGCAGGATTTACTGCTTTATGGGCTAAAACGGACAACTGTGATTTCTAGCGGACTAATTAACGTTCGCCCGAATGTGAAGCAACGACGCTGGACGCAGCTGCGTTAGCAGCGCGGTTGCCTTTGCAAACTGTTGCGATCGAATGACTCGAAAGGATCGATTTCAGGCTCTTGGGAGCCCTAGCGGACGCAGCATTCAATACTGGCACTATTATACTGCTGCTTTATGGACTAAAACGGAGAACTGTGATTTGTATTGGACTAATCAATATTCACCCAAATGCAAAGCAACGACGCTGGACGCAGCTGCGTCAGCAGCGCTGACCAGCTTGTTTGATATAAAAGCTGTAATATGTCTGATATTGTTTTGGAAAATACCGGACAGACTCAAATTGATAATTCATGCCGTCAATTACAATTTCAATGAAAAATATTCTTGAACAGCCAAGGAAATTCCGAAGCAATGTAACACCATTGAGGGTAATTAGCAGCAGAGCAGTCCACGGTCTTTTAATGCCAATTTTTCTCTTAGAAATTGAGGTAGTAATGCATAATTCAAATCAATCATTGGAGTCAAATTAATGTAACTTGGAAGTACAATTACAGATTGTTTGGTATTGGACGTCACCTCTTCTTCCACAAGTCAATTGCCTATAGTATCCTGTGAACCCAACCTGATTAGTCTCGTGTCTGCATAAAACTTGTTGGCCGGCGCTCCTCTGCATAATGATTGTCTATCATGGAAAGTAGCTTTGCATTCATCATCGCTCAGACTGACACTTCAACAAAGCACGGTGACTCGCAAGAGACTGAAATTGATGCTTTTCCAACCATCCGAGCGCAACGGTTTGCCACGGCAAGCACAGCGAGTTTGAGGTGCCCATTCCACAGCAATAATTCAAACCCTTGTATATTAATTTCATCTGTTCATGTTATTTGTTATTTCGTATGCAGCGCAGAGGAAGCAAACGCAAGGGTTCTAATACTACAGCCGGATGAACTGTAATAAGGCCTGATTGAAAGCGATTTACGAAACATAAGACAACTCACTGTCTGGAGTTAACTGAAGTGCAAGAACAAGAAGGTTGTCGTAAATTGTAAGGGTTCTTAATAACGAGTGAATTAATTGACACTACATATAATGCTAAAGTATTCACCGTAATCAGCGGGATACAGAAGGAGATCTGGCTGCACAACAAAGGTGTCCAGAAGACGGATCGGAGCCGTTTTGATGTCATCGTACAGGTGAATGCTCCCCTCGTCCGATCTTACAGCAATGGTGGTGAAATGTCCCACATTCCCTTCATCACATGGAGAAATGAAATTTATAATCGCCCTCAAGGAAAACGATGCTTCATTGACAGACAGTGACTTTGGTAGCTCTGAGATTTTGCACTTTCCGATGACCTCTGTTGGCATTTCTTTCTCCAATGTCAGCTTGACGGCCAGCTCGATAACAAGATGCCCAGTCACATCCGTAGCTCCGACAGAAGTACGACGCTTTCCAGTAAAAGCAGTATACGATGTATAAATATGGCCATTAGCGGCACTGGCTACAATTCTGCCGCAGCTGGTGTCATTCTGTGAAGTAAGAATATCGTCCAGGGTCATCCTGCTTTTTGTGCACTCGATGAGTTGTTGGCAAAGTACTGCAACTACAACGTGATCTGTTGCGATGATGGAGCTCGGGCATTTATTGTGGTTGCATATGGAAACTCTTGAAATAGAAGGGGCTTAATCAAGCAGCATGTTACCAATGCTTGCCACTGTTGCCTTGCAGTTGACTCTGTCAAGTCCACCGACTAGCTTTTCAATTGAAAACACACTGCTGTGACTCAGTACAATCTTCGCTCGCAGACGATAGGTATGAGGTGTGATCTTACCATCAAATAACATCTTTATTACTATCAGAAGATCTGCTGAAAGGCTTTTTTGCTCTTCCAAATACAATCCATAAGCACTGTTGTCGAGTGCAGCAATTGCCAACCCTTGCAAAATGGCGTCCACAGCGCATGTGCTTGAGAATATGTACTTAGCCATATCAATTGGCACAGGCTTCTGGTTGCTACCGTGGCCGTTGCGCAGTAGGGGCAGGAAAACTCGACTGCCTCTGCTGTTAAAATTAACATGTAGCCAATCGAAAGCTGGCTGGAGATAGGTGTGACGCTTTCTCTAGAGCAAAGAAATTTCCCCCCATCTCTCCTGGTGCTGCAATTCGACGGGAATTTGCACTCAAATTATTATCTGCACGGCTTCTGTGAGAAAGTCGAGGTATAGAATCGATAACGGTGCGATTTGAAGAATGCCTATCTACTTTCTCGATTTGGAAGTCTATGGGCAATGATTCTTCCCAATCTACAACAGTAATTCAAACATTGCAATTACTTACACTTCAACTTATGCGAAACCAGGACAGCTAGTACGGATGACAGCAGTGGGACATGCTAACTTGAACTTTTCAATTTTTCAAAAAATTAAACTTCAGTGCATCAATACCTGGAGATGGCGGGTTCCTCGACGAAGCGGCATCTCTCAAATATCGAGAACGCGGGGGCTCGATGTCACCGTTGTCGTAGCTAAAAAATTATTTTTTAAATAAAATGACAGCCATTTACATACGCCTAAGCAATGCAAAATCATTTCTGAATAACAAATCAACTTCACTGGGGCGAAGTGAAGCAATTCAGTAGTTCAAGTTGGGATCCAAGGGCATTCCGTCATGTGACGAGACTCCCTGTTGGAATAAGTTACGTTGATAATTGTCAGTGGGTGTGTACAGTGTATTTGTTTTTGTATGTGGAATGAGCGATCGTTCTCGTTTACGTCACAACGAATAGGTGATTAAAGACGCAGTAACTAAGAGTAAAATAAAAAGATAGAAAATTGCTAATAGCTAAATTTGCAAAATTATTGGCTGCAATAAATATGAGCACTTCGATATTTGAAATCTACAATCGGTACACAGCACACACTGGGCAGGGCTCTTTGAATTTTAGTAGAAACGATTCTTTATAATCCTATCTCCATTAAATATTATCATGTTTAACAATAAAATCGTGCTCAATTATATACTATTTTGATGATCTATGCTCAGTGTCGTCTGACGTGATCATCATTTTGATATGTCACATGACTGACTGCGAGCATTGTTTCTTGTGAGGGGTTGTAGCTTGACGTCAAGCTGCATTCCCCATAGATAAACGCCGATAATTCGATAATCATTTGCGATCAAGCTGTCATTAATAGTGATAATGAATGATCATCGCATGATTATCATTTTGATATGTCGCATGACTGATTGCGAGCATTGTTTCTCGATAGGTTTGCTGTTTCCATGATGCGCAACAGCCGTGTCGCTACAGCCTAGCACTTCAGCCGGAATCTATTAAAAGCCAATTAACGTATGTTTCCACGAGGCGACGAGCGTAGCGACACGCCTGTTGCGCTTCATGGAAACACAGTAAATGGTGTCAACAAACAGCGGATCTGTTCATTTGTGTTTGCGTCTGCGTTGTTCGAACTTGACCTTCCAACAATTCCTTCATAGTGTAACAGTGGTTACAATTGTGTTTCAGATTGTCAGACATTTGTGGTGGAAAACAGTGCTGAGTGATCGGATGTTATTTTCCATAGTTCATCCCAAGTTAGAAAGAAGTGCATCCACAGTGGGTTTACAAATGCAAGAGACCGTAACAGATCGTGCCAAACAAAAATGAGTGGAGAGTAAAGAATCGAGCAACACGAAGCCGAAAAACACCACCCTTGAGCTGCTCAACCACCACCACCACCAGTTCACATCGTGATGAAACCAACTGCAATCGTTAGCTCTACGTTGGCTCTGTTAGGCTGCAAGTGTTTTTGTAGGCTCTGGAACACG
>OFHS01003507.1:0-16771 GCA_900245855.1 Calvadosia cruxmelitensis | reverse complement strand
TTCACCGAAGGACGATTGTTTTTGCAAGGAATGTGGCCTGTCAGCTCAAGATCGTTACCATATCATGGACTGCTCAAATATCGACAATTATATGAGATTTATAAATGACAATGACCGTTAAATGTTCTACTAATGTACCATACTTACATCAATTTAAATAAGTAACAACTGTTATGCTAACAGATTACAAACAATGTATCTGCTTCAGTGAAGCGAATTATGAAAAATATATCTATCTATCTATCTATCTAAGTGCCCTAACGAGCAATGCTCCTCAACGGCGTTTTACAAGAATTACATAATATTTAAATGGTATTAAACCAGGTTGCTATGAAACGTGCGAAAAAATCAATATCAGATTTAGCTAAAACTATTTACATACTTCGTTTATCTAGCTCTATTGGTGGGAAATTTGAAGATTTGTAGAGAATGACCGTTGAATGAAACTTAACACGTTAAGTTCTACGTAATACATGAAAACGAGCTAGCACTTACTGTCCAAATGGTCTGAAACTTTCCCGACCCGTCCCACCGAGCAATAGGTCCCACACGGTATTTGCGAATTCTCTGGCTTTTGCAGGACTATGAAAGGTTGCGTCTGCTGTGGCTCCTCCGATGCCCATCAATACTTTTGTTCCGGTTTGCTGACACTGGCCGATCGCTGTCTCGATAGCTGGGCACTTCAAAAGGATTGGATACTGGGCACTGTGAGGAGTTGTGCAATGGCTGGCCAAATCAAATCCAGGTAAATCATCTGTGTGCATAAAGAAAGAATATTATTCGCCTTGCAAAGTAAAAGAAAAATTTAGAAAGGCATAAAACTGTAACCATTGCTGTATCAATAATCAATTTAATATAATTCAAAATCGATAAATGTACCGACAGTTCAAAAAACTATAATCAGCTGCTCAAAATCGATCAGGGACGAGGAGATCTGGCACTAACCTATCACAAAGTGTCACAGACCCTGAATCCCCTCATTGTAATAATTTGAATTATGTACCTTTGTTCCTGCTGTCAAAGAAGCTGTCAAGGTAAGAGATTACGATGAAATCATACGTTCGGTTATTGCAGACAGTCGCAAGATCTTGTTCTTGATTCGATTGATTATATGGACCAGCGCTGTTTTGGCCCCAGAATGCAACGAGCACTTGCGTGGCCGAGCCTGAAGGAACAATAGAAATACCATCAATCACCCAATTCGAAGACCCTTCTCTGCAGACATGTTTAATATGAAATGGTAGTATTAAGAGGCAATACATATCGTGTCGCTTAGGTACCTAGCGGTCGTCATATACTGCTCGTTGACGAATGTTACTTTCTATTGCCAAGAATGAATTTTGATATGAATATACTGTAAGAAATTTTGATCTTTGTAAAGTAGTCTACCTCCTAGGGGTGGCGCCATAAAATTCCAGAAGAAGGGGCTAAGCTTCCCTGATAGGGGGCTAAGCAAACGGCGTGAATTTAAGTTTGCGTAAACATTGAAATCAGTAACAAATTCGCATTTCTGAGCCTCATAATATGTCGCAATTAGCTCATCTTCATTTGAATTTATCCAGCAAGAAGACTGATTTAAACGGGATTGTGGAAGAGATTGCCATAACTACGAGCTTGATTTTCCCCGACAAAGTAGCTTCAGAATCCCCGATGGGGGGCTAGGCTTCCCGATGGAGGGGCTACAGCCCACGAGACTCCCTCTGGTGTCACCCTTGCTACCCACCCTTCTTTGGTTTACTCATGGAATTTATTTTGTGCATAGTAACATTACCTGTTCATCATCATCATCATCATCATTAATATCATCATCAATTATCATTTTTATCAAATCAAGACGTCTAAAATTAGATTAAGTTATGATGTCCAATCGGCGTTTTCATAATCTGCGATCAGCTGTTTACAAAAGAAGTTAGCATCTATTCCTTACGTGGACATTTCCAAAAGCTATGAAGTAGGTACGTTCCTTATAATATGCAATGCCTGTTTTCTTTTCTAACCAAGTCGATTCCTTTTGGAATTCATTACAAGACGATGTGTGATGTCGTCAGAGTCGCTTTTTCATCATCTTTCTACACTTTTGTAAATCGTTTCAGGCTAAATAATTATATATAAATTAATGCAATTCCTTCCTGCCTATCAAATGAATGTAGGTGTTTTTCAACATATTTGACAAATAAATAAAATAAAAACAAATCGAATCAATTAAAGAATATTTACCTTTAAAATTAAAGATAAACAAATTTTCACCTGAATTGTTGTTGGCCGGCCACAACAACAAGCGATCGCGCGACAAATATTGGCTTACATTCCTACCAACAATAACTTTGAATTTCTTGACATCAAAACACTGCTTGAAAATAATTGTAGAAAGTATAATACAACATCGTGATATGAGCTACAGAAAATAATAAAATTTGGTGCAATTTAAATCATCCTGTTTTCGTACAGAACGTACTTCCAAAGCAACAGCTTTTTCAGTTTTTTCTCCTCTCGTTCCATCAATGACTTGCATGGTTTGATAAGACAATCTGAATATTTCCGAAAGTTTTACTCAGGGTGAAAGTAATTTTGAATTCTTCTTCTCACGTGAATTAGTATTAAAAAAAGCGATTACATGTAATTTGCAAACTTGTGTAACGAAAATATTTCGCTTGCTCTCACCTGTTGCCACTGAGGATATGAAAATTAACACAAGGAGCGTACGCGATAAATTAGCTTCCATCTTTATTGATTAGCTAACCTTCGACCTTTGGCGAAAAAATAAATGAGGGACTTATGATATGAGCGGATCGTGTTATTGTTAGCTGGCACAAGGCGGGCTTTGTTTTAGCGAGGACCAGTCGTTTGCTAGTTGCTATGTTTTAAAAGTGACTTTGTAATCAGATTTGACCTCTGTGAGTGAAAATTGACGAGATCACGCGTGCTCAGTCGAAATGGTTCTTTGACTTCTTTGGAGAAAACAGGTAAATTTAATCGCATTTCTTTCTAGCAAATGTATTGTTGATTTGCTCACGACGCGACCTTATGTTTTCAGTCCATTATTTTATTTTAAGATTCATTCTGAAAATAATTCATTTTGGAAACAACGTTTCTTCCTGGCTAATTTAGCCAAAAGTTGGCAATCTGTAGTAACTTCATTTTATCGTTTGCCAAATACAATACAATACAATACAATTCTGGGAGGGTGGTGCACATGCGGAATGTACAGCATGGTGGATTCTGTTACACCATCCTCTGTCTACATAGGCGATTTCCTTCGGATCCCAGCGACATTTATAAGCAAGGATGATCTCTTTGAATCATGTTTATAAATAGTTGTATATTATACAGTAGAATTAGTAAGAGCCAGTTTCAGGTAATGATCTTGGCTGTAAATTATTATTTGCTCTGATTATTTAGGCTCTTGGGATTCTGACAACTGTACCTTATATATAGTAACTTTTGAATGCTTCATCATTTAATTTCACAGTAGGATACGATTTTTAGATAAAATACAATACAATACAAGATTGAGGTTCGAGCCCTATTACCAGGGTTGTGACAGTTACTTTTTAAAAGCAGCAAGTTGCAGTTGCAGTTACATTGTATGGAAAGTAACTAGTTACTTGTAAAAGTTGCTCATCCTCAAAAGTAACTTTCTAAAGTTACTAGTTACTTTTCCACAAGAAGAAACTAGTCACAGTTACTTTCAAAGTTACCTTCCTCGAAATATAAGGTCCAAGCAAATGTTGCAAGTGTCATTTTATGTTGGTTGATGTTCAAAATAAAAAGCTAGACAATGTTTGTTAGTTAAAATTTAAACAAATTATGCTACAAACGATTGAGCTCTCAGAAACATGTTTTGAGTTCAGAAATTATCAACCAGATTGAATTTAAAACTGAATAAGTAGCTTAACTTCAAAATTAAATTTCGGAAAGTAACTAGTAAAAGTTACTTCTTGCATTGAAAAAATGTAACTAGTTACAGTTACAAGTTACTTTTTGCCCAAAGTAACTAGTTACCTGAAAAGTTACTAGAAAAAGTAACTTTTCAAGTAACTAGTTACTTTTGTAACTAATTACGTCACATCCCTGCCTATTACGGATGCAGCCTTTCCCCCGGAAGATCCAGCCGGGATCTTGGGACCATAGAAACCACCTGGGAAGGCTTGCATCACAACATCCGATCTATAGGCTATTTGTCGCGTTGCCAATGCTAGAAATTTGATCAAATCTACCTATTCTCAGAAAGGAGCTTCGTTGTTCTTCTCATACCCTACACGTTGGCAAATCTTTTCGATCGCCATTAGGTTTACCAAACTTATTTCTTCTTTAGTTTCTGAAATTCCTCACCTTATACGTAGAAGGAAATTAAGTCTTGATTATTTCAAGCTAATTGGGACTTTAATATCTCAGTTGCCTGCTCCGCTTCCCCCTATTCGTGAATCGTTTTGCCTTCCTCATTTCTAAGGCTCAGTTAAGAGAAATATATTACATCTTAAAGGAGAGCATTCTATTACAATATTCTTTCAAAACAAAATCTTTCTGAAATAGTTCAATCTCGACTGTAACATTTTCCCAGTAAGCAAAAGACGTCTCAAGACCGTCCATGGGACGTCTTAAGACGTCTTTTGCTTCCTGGATTGTCGGACAGAACACAGGCCACCAAGATAAGCTAATGGACAGCGCGAGTAAACTGAAATTAGTGGATATCGTAGCCCAAATTTCTGTTCTCTAAACAAGCAGCTGTGTATACATGTTGCAAGAAAATTAGTGGCATGACAGCTGTGCGGATGTGCACAAGCCATCTGCTTTTGACAAACAAGCCCGCATCTTTCAGCTCTGTAAAGAATTCAGCGACAAATATCGTACGTCCAGATTTTGTAAAATTTGCTCTTTGGTCAAATTCCTTTAATTTATATGACAGTGCGAAAAAGAAGGCCGAATGTAGTTTCTCTACTTGTCCAACAAAATTGAGTCGTCGGGCCTTGAGATTTAAGATGGTTTAGTAAAGAGTGCATAGCATTAACGTTAACGTGGATGGCGAGCAGAAGAAATTTCCATCCAGCCAAATGGAATCAAACTTTTGAAAAGCTCCTCTAATATGATGGTTAGGTCTAGAATCGAAACAAATTTTCAATAAAGACAATTCCATTGAGACTAGCTGATCCGCGATGCTAACGCAGCTGCGTCCAGCGTCGTTGCTTCGCACTTGAGCGGAGGTAAATTAGTCCAGTACAAATCACAGCTTTGGGTTTTAGCCCATAAAGCAGTATCTCCTACCTAAACATATTAAATCAAATTTAGGAACACTTTAGAAATAGCTGGTACGACCTGCTACGCCGACTCAGCCAGCCTCGAATGCTGCCTATTGTTTCTCAAACTCAGCTTCGGGTCCCAAGAGACTTAAATCGATCCTTTCGAACCATTTGAACGCAACGGTTTGCAACAGCAAGCAAGGCAAATTCAAGGTGCCCATTCCACAGCAATAATTTCATCAAACTTGCAGAAAACATAGCTCGGTTTCAAGATATGTTTCTTCAAAAATAACAGTGATTGGTATATACAGTACAATAATCCAGGCCATCGCTAGCAAATCAAGGATAAACTATCAAAGGATTCCTATCACTCTCTAAGTCAATTGTGTCATAAAGATTAAAACTACGTATGTTCTTCTGCCTTCAAACACGGGCAATTCGTCACACAAGCATAGCAAATGAAATGTGTTATATTCATTTCTCAATCTTACCTCCTGTGATAATACTGACCACCAGCAATATTACCAATGTTGATTGTCGAGCTACCGCCATGTCTGCGATTGCCACCGTTTCTAGTGTGTGGTACAGCACGAAGAGAGGTGAGATAGAACTGCAGCTAAAGTCTCGCTTTTGAGAGAACACTTGAGCAGGGTGTGGTTAGCGGTGTTTCTTTGACGCAATCAAACCGCTTGTTTGTTAATAGATAATCATTGCAAAAGATTTCTTTGATCCGATGTTTGAAAGAAAAATAAAACAAAGCAACAGCAGGGCATTTTAATGCTGTTTGAAATATTGGGAAATACGTCTTAAATATCCAATATTATTTGGCTTTAAATCAGTGTAATATCTGAGCTTCATCTTTTACTGGAAATAAATTTAAGAGCGAGGACTATATTCGAAGCTTGTTCGTTGGCATGATGAAATTTTGACTTTTACTTGCTCGCATGAGCACGTTTTCTATAAAAATTACGAAATGTATATGTGTGGTCTAGACGTCCGCTTGTGAATGGGGGGAGGGGGTTATGCGGGATTCGTTTCCTGGCACGATCGACTCATGTTATTCAATTCGGCTGTTATGTGGCTATATAATATGATCGATGGCCGAAAGGGAGGCAGCCTTTCGATCGATTGGATTCTCTCCCTGAACGAAAGAACAACAAAAACTCTCATTTTCAGTGTTATTTCTTCCGAATTAAATCATACTTGTGTCTATAACTTCCTAACTATACCTAAATTTGGGTCAGAGATCAGGGGTCGGAACTACTGTATGGGAGCTATGCAGTAGTTACATTGCAATGAGATGACCTTTGGGTGACGTCATGATTGATGTCATATTCGTGGATCCCAAGGGAAAACAGGTCGGTCCTATAGATGTACATAAAAGCACGACACTTCAGATCGTTCCGCTATAAAGAAGGCGGGTGACCAATGTACACACACCAATGTATTGTGGTATGTCATTCGAACGTAGTATTGTCATCTGTACAATTTATTTTGGATTTCGGTAGAAAGAACGTCAAAGATTCACGCCCATTTCTCGGTGTCCTTTGAGCCCCCCGTCTAATGAGCACCTGTGCGTGTTTTACTATAGAATGGCCCATGGAATCGCCTTCAGGAAACCAAGTTGAGAATACGGTGTAACCTCGTTAATATCACGATGGCTTTCTAGCAGTCAAAAATCGTGATAATACTGTAAGCGAGTTGTGATTTTAAGCGGGTTAAAAGATTTGATTGTGACAGAGCTTCTTGGTTCTCAAAGTAAAGTGATATTAAGCGGGTTGTGATATTAAGCGAGGTGATAATAACTGGGTACATTGTATTTATATATTCCAGGGGGACATTTCTACAGAATCCCGTATACAGCGGCAGGCCTTCCGCGGGGGCTTTTTCTTCTATCGAGACGACGACTCATTAGATCTTGGCCAGATTGAGAAATTTCTCGAGCTCGAGAAATATTGGGAGTTCTCCCAAGAAGAGCTCGCGGAAAGGGCCTTGTTGCTAAAAGAAACTGTACTTCAAAGTCCTTTTAATCACATAACTTGTCATTGAGATCTTTCGATAAAATAGTCAATAATGTTGCACCATAATTGCACAGCAAAACTTAATGTATTATTATTCGACATTTGAAGAGGCTATAGGCCTACTTCTGTTATGGGTGTGAGTCTATAGAAATGTTTCCTTATTTACAAAGTTAATAATGTCTGTCCTGGAGTGGCTTTTCTGACGGAAAGTACGTGTCATTTCACTTCACGCTTTTGCTATCTCTGATCTTCAAGATTTAACGTTCCAAGGCCAGTCGCATGTTTTCTTTGCTTGATTCCACTTTAAACCAGGCACGCAGCTTTTCACGTAGAGTTTTCCTCCATAGCAAACAAGGAATTTGCCAGTCTCACTCGGATGTGGGTAATGTCCATTCGGAATTCCAGCACATGATAAGGAGGCTGAAATAAATATGCAATACACAGTAAATACAAAATGATAATTACGTAATAGTTCAGAATAAAGTTGATATATTTTCTTCTTGTTCTGAGCATGCGAGGTATGTGATAAAATACATTAAATTGGTTGAATGAGAGTCAACAAGAACTACAGTAGATATGCGTTGTTGTCAGGGATACGGGTCCTAACTATTTATTCTTGAAGCTATTTTAATTACTTTCTCCAGTAACTCGAAGAGTAAGTAACTGTTTGATCTTAAATCAACGTTCAACTGTAACTGAAAAAATCGGCTCATTTCTTAAAGACTTGAATGGTTTTCACATATGCAGTAGATTGTCGACTTACTTGGCTTTGCGGTTGGAGGAGCGCTTGTTGCAGCAATTGTCTTCGGAACTGTTTGAGTTTGAGCGGCGTTCGTGGTTAATATGGCAACCGGTGTTGTTGCTATGGGTACCACTACGCCATTGTTCATAATGGCTACGATGTGATCGCTGTACATCCTGCCGTTGATCTTGTTGTGCTCATCAAAGCCAGCATCCCAAATCATGAAGCCACCAAAACCAGGATTGCTCTTCAATTTCTAACAAAATACATGAACATCCAGCAATTATAATCTCATCAATGTATTTCGGTTATCATGTATCCCGGGTTCGACTCCACGCCCAGCCATACATTCGTAATGTTTTCAATGTTTTTAATGTTTTTACTTTTTTAATGTTTTCAATGTTTTTAATGTTTTTAATGTTTTTAATGTTTTTAATGTTTTCAATGTTTTCAATGTTTTTAATGTTTTTAATATCCCCAATGTTTTTTTTAGGCTTTACATAAATGGAAATGCAAATTTCCCTGGAATTGCCTGTTCTTAGAACAAATAAACATACATACATACATACATACAATGTGTTTGATTTACCGAGGAAGACAAGGCAGACAAACCTTTAGGTTAATGAGTTAGCCTCGTTAAGCAAAAATGCATAGTTCTACGTAATCTCTTCTGGAAGCGATATTATCATACACATTCTAAGCATATAACATGAACCATGGGTATTCAGTTAAAATCTGTCTATAACGGTCACCTTTGGGACCTGAGTAAAATGACCTTTATCGACAGGTGGCCTTTCTTTCCAGGTTGATTTCTATAGGAAGTGTCATATTGAGGTTATGAAGAGTGGCCTGTATACACAGGTGGCTGCTCTTTACAGGTGGCCGCTAATGCAGCTTTGACTGAATCATAATTATAATCATTAAATTAAGCAGTTTTGCATACTTACATCAAATATGGCTTTAACATGAGTAGGAGATTGGTAATTAGCAGCACTGTTCGAAGCCCCATTGCTGTCACCAGGGAGACCAATCAGTACTAATGGTCCGTTGTTGTTAGCGAAGGAACGCAGCCAATTTTGTACATTTGACCAAAAGGCGTTCGGATTTCCAGCGTGGCAATAGTTGTTGTAATATTGAATGTAGATTTCGTCAAACAGCTGAGGGACGTCCCCTAGGGCTCTCCCCTGGGAAGGTCCCAGATAAGCGTCTGGAAAGGGGCATTGCGGAGCAGCCGCCACTATGTACTTTCTCCCAGAATCAACTTTCATTAATTTTCTTAGTTCGATGACGAAGTCCGAGTAGAAATTTGGACTGCCACCTTCTATGTCCAAATCAACTCCATCCAATATTGCTCTAGAAAGTAAAAGCCAGACATCGAAAGATTGATTGTTTTGTTGCTTCTGAATTTAAAAGTCGTACAACGGATATATCGTTTAACTGAACGGAGTAACAGCATCGTCCGTTTGCGATATAATTGTAGTTATGCCAATTTCTGTTCACAAGCAAGTGGAATGTTCTCTTGAAGAATAGACAAACTTCGATGCGTATAACGATAAATTCGCTTCCTTCTCAGCCAAGCTCGCAGATACTCATCCTGGTTTCTACCGACGAATTTTCTTTGCCAAAATTGTTATTCTTTTCTAGTAAAACCTATTTCATCAGTCTCTTTATATCTCTTAGTTTACTGTCACTGATTAGCAGATATTGATTTTTTATTTCCAAGGACAATAAGGATTTGGAACAGTCTTCAAGAGAGTGCCGTAGTGGCAAGAACATTGGACCAATTCAAATCAGAATTGTCTCATGGTAATTTGGAACAGTTTTATAGACATAATTTGTTCATTCTAACATACCTGTATAATTGTCAAATCAGTATACAATTACCTTTGAATTAGTTTAAAAGTATCGATGGGAGTAATACCTATATGTACAGTATAATATACAGTAGCCTTCCACATGTGAATTATTTGTTTTGACTTCGTTGAATATAGAGACATACATGTATTTCCTGTAGTTTTATGTTGGTCCGCGAAGCATAAATTTATTGTGTAGCCTATTGCAGGATGTAGAGCTTGCTTGATCTACTGCTTACCCGAGATAGAGGTTAAATGAAAGGAAATCTAATACGAGGCTGATGCTTTCATGTTCAAATGGTACAGTAAAGCATGAGAAAGTTCCATCCGTGGCTATTCGCCATAATGTGTAATTTGGTTGAAAACAGTTTTCTTACCTTCCAAACGGACGAAGGTGTTTCAGACCAGTTCCACCAAGCACCAAATCCCAAACTCTGAGCGCGAAAAGTTTTGCTTGACCTTTGTCTTTCAGCAGATAGGTGCCCGATGCTCCTCCTAACGACATGACGACTTGTTTTCCCTTCGACTGACAGGAAATAATACCTTTCTCAATGTTTGGGCACCTCAAGAGACTTGGGTAGTCAGCACTAAGAGGGGATGTGCAGTGATAGGCAAAATTGAAACCCGGCATGTTGTCTGAAAATTTCAAAAGCAGCTAATGAATAAATGCAAATGGAAAGCTGGGTTTGAGCCGCAGTAGACGATTCATCTTGAATCTTGAGGCTTCTGCAATGTGTAGATACAAAGGGATCATTTTGTACTGATGCAATAAAAACCCTTTTGTGAAGCGGCGAACTTGGTTCCGTACAGATATTGTCATTCATCTGCGCCTTGACATACAGACCGATGTAAACACATCGGAAGACAAATAATTCAACTTATGAACATTACTTACAAAAATAAATTTAGGCAATATCATTTGTAACCTACATTAATGAAAATACAACTGAGCCATTGCCACATCATCATATACTGTATTATATGCAAAATATCGATGCTAACGTGCAGTTCAAAAGTTATCTCTCGGTACAATTACTCAATGCCATTTCGATAGCAAAAAGAGATGGGAAAATAGCAACTTCTTCAGCTAGAAAGTACTTCACTTGCAGCTACATTTTTTTCTAAGAAATAGAATCAGAAACTACTAGTTAAGCCTTGGCAAATAAAAATTCAGTCAAAATTGATTCCTATGTTGAATATAGCAGATAAAACATTGACTTTATTGCAATTGAACATGCGGATAAATAATCTACAATATATGGTTGAAAATTAATACTTTTTACAGTGAAACGTGTCTAAAATCATCTACAAATTACTCAATCAAATTACCTGAATGAGAAGTAAATTACCTAGACTACTTTAAAGGTCTTATTTACAGATTAGGACAGGTGCAGCTTATCTACGACTATTTCTCTTGGGAATATAAAATAGACTAATTCACATACCTGCGCATATCACCAGGAGTGAAACAAAGCCAAGAAGGAAAACTTTCGCTTGGGAGCACTGTGAGGCCATTTCCAGAAAGCGTTTGAGATTCTCGATGTTCGATGGACACTTTTCGTGGCTATTTATTCGATTTCACTTTGTCAATATTTGCTTAAAAGGTTGCTTCATAGGTCAGTGTGGACTTTACAATCTGCAGCTGAGAACTGTAAGTTATTTCAATCACGAATGGTATTTCTGAGCCCGGAACGGAGATGCTTTGAACGGTTTTCTAAACTATAACCTTTTTCACAGCATGAATATTTAGTAAGTCTCTATTTATGATATTTATATGTGTTATTAGCCAGGGATTAATGTCTACGAAAAGGTCAAAGTTTAGCCCCCTGAGCACACATCTTTTCAATCAGCAGCTTCGTAAAGCATCAAGTGTTTTATTGACATAAGCCCTGATGACGTACATAGAAAGACAGCAACTGGTAATCTTTCACTATATTTAAACCATTGTTTGGTAACAGACGCACGATAGAGAAGCTGATCAAATGATGTGACTGAATCTACCTTTGAACACACATAATCGAATTAACATCTTGTGTATGGTATACTGTGATTTACAGTACAAATTCTGTTCAAGTATATATTTCCTGGGCAATGTTTTCGTGTACTTGGCTCGCGTGTTTAGCTGCTAAGTTAATTTGATTGCGCCTTGAAATCTGAAGTGTTGTTTGAACGATAGAATGGAATAGTCAGCTGCGAAATGATCACAGGTTTGTCAACTCGCCAGCCCATAAGACGTGCATTTCACCCGCCATCTTTGTCCACAGTCCTCACAATAAGAATCCACTCAAAACATTACGCACGATATCATTATTATAAATTGAGGAGAAGATATTTCATAATTTTGTGACGTGCATATGATGTGGGGGTATTTGAGTTACGCATTTACACGTTGTTATATTCTAGGTATGTCTGTGGTGGCAATTAACACTTACAGAGTTACAGTATAGTCCTATATTCCTTTTATAATTGACTGCTGTATAATTGGTGGCTTGCAATAGCGCCTTTAAAGAACCTGTTCGTGATTTTCGTAGCTTATAAACGCCATATAGCGTATAATTATACATTATGGTTTGCGCAGAGCATTATGCCTAGTCCTTGGCTTAGTCTACATATGATTTACTATTGATATTGGATGCGGTTCCCGTAAATCTTAAAATAGTGTTTTCTATCACCGTTTTATTGCCTGGTGAAAAACTGCAGTAAATAATAACGCATGAGGTCCATGACACATCACGTTTTGTGTTTTACTACGAATAGCATTTAATTGCTCAGTAAAGGCAAGGCGATATACTTGCTGAGTTTTGATTTGTTAATTACAATTGTACTGCATATTGATATTGTATTACATCGAGTAGTGTAGATTTATCCAGCAATATAGTTATTTATTTTATTCAACGTGATAGAAATTAAGTCCTTGAAGTTTCTTTGTTTTGTCGAACGAAAGATATGCTCGCACCAATCCTCGGATTTCGGCGCTTCAACATCGCACATTCCTCGGCCAATCGCATGTGTTTGAGGCTGTGTTCCATTTGAGGCCACCTGGACAATATCTAATGAACGTTCTGCCCTGTGAGCACATGACGAATTTTCGGCAATCGCTCGGGTGATAATAATAGCCATTAGGAATTCCAACGCAAGAGACAATCGCTAGAAAGGAACAAGAAAGAATAGCATCGAAGCAACATCACCAGAAGCGTAGGATAATTATTTGAAATCGAATTGCAAAAGTATAACACGCAGACGTCAATTTTCTTTGGCCACAGAAATGATTTTAAAAGACCTTTTTCACCAGCTACCATTATGGGAAAAACAGTGCATTGTGGGGCACGTTGAGTGCCTGAAGCAGCGAAAAAATCTGGGTTTCTGATCCATAATATGAACGGGAATTACATTTTGCAAGGAAAGTAACGCGGCATGAAGAAATCTGCATCAGTATCATGTCCACATTTCTCCGTATTCCGAAATCAGAGACATCAACCTTTCCCATAATGCACTTGCTTTTAACAAAATGGTAGCTTGTGAAACTGGTCTATTGCGCTTTCAAAGGCAGATGGTATCTTCACCTTGAAATTGTTCAAAGTTATATTTGCAATAACATTCAAATCAAAAGTACGAAAGCAAACTAATTGCAGTGAGAGAGAAGTTCCTGTACATTTGAAGCGTACACGTAATTTACCTCGTTTTCAACTAATTCAATACCTCATTTTCGTGTAGATAGCCAATATGTAATCCTATACTCAGTCTCAGTCAACCGCAGTCCTGCGTTGAGCTTGCAAGAAGAATTTAATCACGCAGAATATTGACTCGTCTCTTGTTCACCAATGTTATTATTACCCTCCGCACAGATTCAATATACAGAACTGTATATGAAAGAGATTTGAAGCGTGTTTGTGACAGTTGGCTACCAATCATTGTTCAGGTTTTGTGATTTTGTCTGTATATTTATATGCACTGGGGCTCCCCATATAAATGCGTAGTTGATGTAAATTCAGGGTGGTCTTGTGTTATCCGTGTGGATTGTTGATTTTATGAATCGCTGACACGTATTCAACCCATCTACTGTGTGATGTTTGTAACGACTGAACCTTTGTGTACTGGGGAACACACTATGTCACAGTGATTACTTGGTCATTCACTGCACTGGCCGCATAACTCTGGTAGTCGCTTACAAAATGTGGTCGCTTACAGCAGGTGGTCACTCACAACAAGTGGCCACTTACGACAGGTGGTCGCTTAAAAGCAAGTGGTCTCTAAAAAACGCAGATAGAGAGTAAAGCTCTATACTAGATGTTGTTTTAGAGCACTAACAACGTGTTACCTGTTAGCCTAGGTTTTGGTTTGCTTGGTGGTGGCTTGTATGGCGTAGTTGCAAGAGCACCCTTCACGATGCTTTTAGTTGGAGGTTTCGTCTGCAGATGGGGCGTGGCCGGTGGAGCAATGGGACCACGCCCATTTTTCATGATCTGAACAATGTGATCACTGTACATCTTGCCATTGATCTTGTTGTGCTGATCGAAGCCAGCATCCCAAATCATGAAGCCACCAAAACCAGGATTGCTCTTCAAACGCTAAACAAGAATAAAATCACACGTCTTCAATGATTTGGATTATCAATCAAAATAATGGGATCTTAATAAAAACTTACGTCCATTAGATAGACATGAAGCTAGATTAATTAGATTTTATTTTGTAGATTACATATTAATTTACTCACGTCAAATATTGCTTTGATTTGCGCAGGAGACTGGTAATTAGCTGCATTGTTCGACGCTCCGTTGCTGTCAGCCGGAAGACCAATCATTACCAATGGTCGATTGTGATTTGCGAATGACTTCAGCCATTTAGCAACTGCCTCCCAGAAGCTATTCGGGTTTCCAGCGTGGCAATAGTTGTTGTAGAACTGGATGTAGATCTCGTCAAATAACTGTGGGACGTCACCTAGGGCTCTTCCAGGGGCAGGCCCCAGATAGGCATCGGGGAAGGGACATTGTGGGGCCGCGGCGATGGTATATTTTCGTGTTGGGTCTGACTTCATGAGAATGCGCAGTTCAGTGACGAAATCAGTGTAGTACATTGAACTTCCACCTTCGATATCAAGATCAACGCCATCGAGTATTGCGCTAAAACAAAGCATAAATGATAGCTGTGTGTTGCCTGTTCGTGAAAATGCAATAATTTTATCAAGATTTCTTTTGTTCCCGTGTGGTCTCTTGATGGAACGATCTACCTGATACTGTTGTCACTGCGCCAACACTGTCTTGCTTCAAGTGTCGTTTAGGCAAAATAAATTTTGTAAAATTTTGTAAACTTTTATAGGCTGTGTATAAGTGATATTTATATATTGTATTTGCCTTTCGTTTCCAATTTACGGAAAATATATCAAATCAATCAATCAATCAATCAATCAATCAATCAATCAATCAATAATGCTGGATGTATTTATAAGGCAATTATTCATACACACTGTCTTGACGACCACCTGACATGTCTTAACATTGATAGTAGTTTTTATTGACAGAATAGTCCTATTCGAAACCCATAATCAAATCTAAATACTTGCAGTTGAACATTTACATTGGCACGACTGGTTTAATTTTTCACCGCTAATTTAAGAGACCACCTGCGTTGAAAGGTTACCAAAATTTACAAACATCAATTGACCACATGTGTTAAAACTAGAATTTATGGCTTCAATTGAACAACTAAACTAATTTACTTCCCCAATGACGTATGGGGTCACTCGCCGAGGTTAAGATGGGTCAGCATTGTTGTTTGTTCTTCCTCAGTCCTTTGAGTTCATTATTCTGTGTTCCAATATAATTCCATATCATTTTCAAGTATCATAACTTTGATGAGTTGATATTTAATTGAATTGAATTTTGAGACCTGCTCCTTAGTCTGAAACCTGTTTAGTAGATGCACGGAAGACATGTCCTGCAAACTTTAACGTCCTCTCTTGCGTCCTCTGACATCTGCCACAGTTGAAGACGACAGAAAAGTTCTTTGTTTGAAACGCAATCAGCCGTACTCTTGTCAATGATGGTCAATTTCAGGGATTGTTCTTGGATGTCAAAATTGTTGATTTCAACTCAAAATCACGTGTCAGAAAACACTGGCATCCCGACATGCACTAGGAATGCGCTTCGCCACAATTACAATAAAAGTATATACTTTAAAGTGTATATTTAATTTTGAAATAAATTACAGTATGGAGCATTGAAAAAAACTAAAACAAATTCCACGTTTTATGACACAAAAGCCAATCAATCTGATCTCACCTTCCAAACGGTCTTAAGTTCGTCATTTGAGTTCCACCATAGTCAATAGAACCACCCAAAAGTAGATGCCAGATCCTTCTAGCAAATAGAGTAGCTTTCGATCTGCTTTTGAATCCGTAGCTACCAGCTGCTCCACCCAGTGACATGAGGACCTTCTTGCCGTTTGCTTGGCATTGTTTGATCGATTTCTGGATGGACTCGCAGCGCAGCAGACTGGGGTATTCTGGACTGATCGGTTTCTCGCAGTGGTATGCAAAATTGAGAGCAGGCATCTGATCTGTAACACAATTAAAAGCATAACTAGCTACCTCAGCCAGCATGTAATCAAATTCAATTATAAAAACTACTAAAAATATAAGAATTGATTCAGGTAGCTGTGGCTTCCCTCGTTTTAATGTTTAAAAAATAGAACATCCAGTATATTATATTCAATTATGTTAAACTAGTGTTTATTGCTTTACGTTTAATTGTAGCATATACTGTAGTTCGTTATGTGTAAATGTATATAGTTTGTTTGTTCGGCATTATTCATCCCAATGTAAACAAGCCACGCTGCTCTTATTGGCTACAAATTCAAATAAAATACACACACACACACACACTATTATTATTATTGCTAAAATTATATTATTTTTACTAA
>OFHS01003506.1:0-16772 GCA_900245855.1 Calvadosia cruxmelitensis | reverse complement strand
GCTGTGAAAGCGAAGAAATAAAGGTTGTATGGCAGCAGTTCAACCTACATAGTTCTGGCAAAAAGCAATAGTCATCTCATCAATGAATCAAACACCGTCGTCCGACCAACTTTGATTTGATTTCTCTGTAAACTGCGAACGATTGTGATCCAAAGCTTGCTTCTTTCCCCGTCTTACATTGATTTGTCTTTCTTTGGTGTTAATTTTTCAGTCAGGATTTACTGTGCTTCATGGCGAATTTCATAAAATAACTGCATCAAAACTTCGAAAGCAAGCAAGAAGTTTGTCGGAGGTCCTGCGGCCCGACTATGATGACTGCGATCCTTCGTAGCTGTCAGCCATATTGATGAAGGACCATGAGGATGGTGAAATTTGCATAACAGGCAGACTGCACTCTGATTGGTGCAGCAAACAAAAGGCTGAATATGGCTGCTTTGCTGTGCTGGAAAGCAAGCTTGTGATAGCACACGTTTTGATGGTACCGGGAATGGAGAGTGGTAAAATTTAACGATTTCTAAAGGAGCCAGATTTCTCATGCAATATTGTAGTTCTCTATTATTTTAGCATCTAGAAAAAATTAGCGGAAAATACAGGCTAGTAGGAAGAAGTTTGAAAAAAAGTAACTTTAAAAGTAACTTTAACTAGTTACTTTGAAAATAAAGTAACTTCTATCGGTAACTAGTTACTATTGTGAAAGGTAACTGGTAACTGTAACTAGTTACTTTTTAAAAGTAACTTGCACAGCACTGAAAGTACCTAATCTAAAAAGTCTGAATTACGCACTGAAAAAATCCTGCGCCTATGTTCAAGGTGTCTCTCATGCCACCCTGGCATCCCATGTTCCCAACACTGCTCTTGGACGTCTTGCGGGTCCCATGACCATCACACACTCCTTCATACCGAAGCTGCACGTCGCGAAATTCCTCAGAAGCCTATTGCCGATTGCAAACTCACCCCAGTGGACGATATACCAACGGTTAATGCAACCAATGGCAAACTGGAAGAGTCAAATCAGTGAAAACGAGCGCCAACAGCCTCCTTTGTTCTGCCGCATTTTTAATACAAAACTACCACAGCAAATCTCCTTCGACCGTCCAATTCACACCTTCGTCTTGCTAATAGTCGTTAGTAATGCCAACAGGAAATGGGGCAGTGTGTCGGACGAACTATGCAAACCTCGTGTGTGTGTAAGTTTTATTTATCAGTGAAGTGAAAGTGAAAGTATTATGCTGTGCTTGGAGATTGCGTTATGTGAGATTTCAATGCGAAGATGGCCATACAATGCAACTGAAACCTTGTGATTAGTGATCATGATGGGTAACAGTAGATCGCATTGTATGAATATGTCACTAAAAATATATTGAAGTCCTTTGGATCCATAACATCCTGTCGAAATGACAGATATCCGGGATACAACTTTCGCCAAGGCTTTTTGCAAAAGAAACATTTCAAAATATATATGAACTAATTAGGCAAGAGCGATATTTTAAATATACAGTGTAATCCGTTGTATCACCTCGGTTAATATCGCAATCCGCTTAATATCACTCCAATTTGATAACCAAGCTCTGTCTGAATCAACTATTTGTCCTTGCTTAATGTCACGACCCGCTTCTTATCACGTGTTTTGGCTGGAACATGATAGTGAAGCTACATTTCAAGAATATTATTACTTGACCACGCTGTAAGCCACAAATTACTAAGTCAAATATGCATATTGCTATTGTTCTTCCACATATCAAGTCTTATTGTAAGCATGTTGATACTTGAAACAAGAAAACTATTATTCGCTAAATTATTTATTTTTCAGTACGCTTTTTGATAATTGTCGACACGTTGATGCTCATTTTAGATAAATTATTATATTGATTTCTTGATATTAAGAGTGATCATCAATTATCACGATCTAATGATCACGCTCACAATGTTTTGCAGTCAATATTTTGAATGTTACGAGGCAGCTTAATAGAGGTTTTATTCCAATCATGTACTGGATGGAGATCTCTGATGCAATGTATTTAATCGCAAAAAATATTTTATTGGTTTTGAAAATCATTATTTTGAATGTTTGTTGCAGTGGATTTCTTCATAAAGCACATTCTGTACTTTGGTGGACTGATTGATATGACTAATGTTGACATCTTACAACTTAATATCCCACATTTCAGTATAGCATGATTATGGAAATGTTTCTTTAGCTCCGTACTATATGTAATCTTCCGCTCAGTTTATTGCAAATATGTCTTCTAGGAATGAATAACAAACCTCACACCATTTAACTTCCTTCTGATCAATTTATTATTACAGCTGTGGAACGCACTGCCACTGGCAATAAGAAACGTAACATCAATTGACATTTTGAAGAAACAAATAAAAAGGTATCTTTATAATCAGCATTTTAGCTTATTTAGTTTATTAATTATTTTAAACATTTTGCATTCCGGTTCTAATTAGCTAATTGTATATTAGAGTTCGGAGGTCGCTTGTTACTTGCTATTTTATCCAATGTAAAGAGCTTTTGATCTTTTGTTGTAAAAAGCACTATATAAGAAATAAATCATTATCATTATTAGTTCACACATGTGTTGACAGATTTCTTTGGCAACATCCCTGGCAAACTTTGGATATTTCGGCTGTAAAGGACGTCAATCCTGTTTTAATAACATATCCATACAATGCATCGTCATGGTATATGACTGTACCCCCCGTCGTCATAAATAACATGGTTTCAATTGGCTGGAAATAACCCGTCGTGTCTCTCAGTTGCAGATAATATGCCACGAAAGCACCGTCCAAGCCTACGGTGAACATACAATCCAGAAAAGACATATTGCTTTGACACAAAGCATTCAATTACACAATGTGTCTACATTCATGCGGTGATCGTGGGCAGGTTATTGTAGCCATGGTACAGTTCCATAGTATTCAAAGAATTTCGCCATTTTCACAATAGAAGTGTAGGTGATCCAGCACTACACATTACTAATAATCTGAAAAGCTCCACATAAAGGACCTGCGTTCGATACTCTCCTGAATCGCGACCCATTCATAGAAGATATTTTAGTACGTTAATTATAACGATAGATGTTGAATCGCCTTCATTGGAATGCTGACCGAAACAATAACGACATTTATTACTTGAGGACATATCCTGGTGTATTTTATACTCAGATGATGACAAATTACGTAATAAGCATCAAGCCAAGATATCATTTATAAATGATCATGTATGACAATAACTGGACTGTTGAGTGCTGCTAGTGTAATCCTCTATAGTGCGTCATCTCTCAGTACTGCGTCACGATTCATACCGCAACGAAAAGGAGAGCCAGGGTATTGCCCTGAAGGACATCGGAAGATGTCGAAAACGATTGGCTTGCTACTTGGGCAATTTTTGCTTTGCGGATGTTGAGACGTATAATTCCATGATAGTAAAGATAAAGATGGGAGGAAGCCCGTGATGCTCGAGGCATCGTAGGATGGCAGAACGAGAGATGAAATCGAAAGCTATTTATTAAATCTACGAAGACGATGGTTGCATTTCACTGATGTTTCCGATAGTCATCGATTAGGATGCGCGATTGTTTGCCCTTACTTAGTTGATCGCGTGCTTTCAGAAAACATTTGCAAGTGATTGTACTGGCTACTTCGATGCCAGATACAACAATATTTGAATGTTCCATAATGGACATCAATGAACAGAGAAGGACCAGGCGCAATGAGTGTTGAACAGAGAGCTGATTAAATAATGAAACTACGATATATATACTACATGAATAAGAGGCTAATGTGAGGCTCTGAGCTTGGGTCCAGGATATGATCCCTTAAAGTCACAAACAACAATACAAGCTATCTTTTCAGTGTGAATGCTTGTCTTAGCTATAGCTTATCTCTGCTAAGTGAACATTCGCAAGTGAGTCCTTAAAAACTAAACCAACAAATGCCACACATAGATAGTAACTAGCTGTATTGAGTGACCACATGTGCTAAGAGGCAAAAGAGTGTGATCCGTTAAAGCCCCAAACAAAACCAGTGCTGTAGCCAGGTCAATTAGGTTGATCCTCCTCAACAGTTTCCAGCGCGGGAACTGGACAAAAAATTCATCTCGTTCGGCAGAATGTTGGAAAATTTTGCCGTTTCTTGTCAAGATAACCCAGTCGAAAAGTACTAACACTCTGTTTTAAGCAATCAATACATTTAAGAGACCATGTGCAAGCATTTCCTTGAAAACTCGAGCAACGCAGACCATTCTAACGCAGCAACTACCTGTGCTGAGAGACAATGTTAGTGTGGTCTCTTAAAGCCTTTGGTTTACATATACAAACTGTATGTACAGGTTTACCAACTGTATTAAGTGATTACAAGATAATATGTGCAGGTATTTCTTTAAATGATCGAACGATACAAACCATTTGCAGAGAGCTACTACCAGGGGCGGCGCCAGGGGGTGGACTGGGGAAGTTTAGGTCAAGTTTTCAATTCCTCCTAATCTGTCAAGAAACTCGCCATAGGGGACGGGGATTTTGGAGGCGTCGTAATTACACCCAGTAAGCTATTGTTTAGCATATTGAAGGAGACGTGAGAAAAGCAATAATGTTTGATAATGTCATCCAGATGAAAGCACTGAATTTGCAAAATTGTGAGGGATATTGTCAAAGCCCCGAAGCGCTGCGCGGGACCCGCTTAGCAGTGCAAAAGCGACCACCCAGCTGTACTTCCAATCAACTCTGATCATTGCTGAAAAGGGATTCTCCAAAACTTGGTTTTGTCTCCTCCAGATATTTTAGGCTGGCGCCGCCACTGGCTACTACCTGTATTAAATGATAATCTGTGCTGAAAGACAATGTTAGTGTGATTCCTTAAAGCCCCAAAAATACTAACTACTTAACAGCCTATCCTTTTCAACATCTTCCGGTGTCCTTCAGGGCAATACCCTGGCTCTCTTTTTCGTTTCGTTATGAATCGTGACGCAGTACTGAGAAATGACGCACTATAGAGGATTATATACACTAGCAGCACTCGACAGTCCAGTTATTGTCATACATTTATGAATGATATCTTGGCTCGATGCTTATTATATAATTCGTCATCATCTGAGCATATACTACACCAGGATCTGTCCTCAAATAAGAAAAATCGTTATTGTTTCCGTCAGCATTCCAATGAAGCGATTCAACATCTATCGTTCTAACCTACTAAAATCCCTTGTGAATGGGTCGCGATTCAGGAGATTATCGCAAGCAGGTTCAGTGGCGTAGCAGAGCATCCTGCTTTCCTGCCCAGCAGCAAAATGATTCCAAAAGTTACCCTTTGAAATACGCATTTTAAGCCTATTTATATTATTCATGTATACGGTTGTACTGTGCTGTTTGGGCATTGTTTGGGAGAACGACAAGGCAGCATGTCATTGTTTCCTTTGGCTCGTTTGTTGCTACCCGAGGCAACACTCCGAACTTCGACCGCCTGACTCTCGTGGCATAACATGAGCCAAATTATTGTTTACGTTGCCAAATTACCATCTCAATTGAATGGGTTCGAGTGCCTTTGCTTTGTTGGACGACATCATCATCAGATCCGTCCCACCCCTCTCCGGCAGGCAGGAGGAAAGGTCACGTGATCGTCCTGTGATTGGCCAAAAGTAGAATATTGCCTCCCTCCCTCCTTTCTTTTGAATCCCGAAATCCTGCTATTCTCGCGTGACGTAAAATTGCAGGATTCTGGCATGCTTCTCTGCTCTGCGTCGACATCATCTGACACCTCACATCTGCACCCAGAATACAGTAGAATCGTTGCTATGGGAACTGGTGGGCGCAGATAGCCGCGCAATCGCGTAAACAAACCAGCTTCTCCAGAAGGAGAATTCTCAACCTACCAGACCAAAATCATATAAAAGCTGTTCACCTTTATTTAATCCTTGACTGTAATATTATTGAAATAGACATTGCAATCCCAAACACCACACCACTCAAAAAAGAAAAATTCGCTGAATAGCAAAGCACGAGCCGTTTTTACATGACATTCATCCATGCTGCCATGCTATATGCCAAGTTACAGAGTTACAGTATGTAGTAAAATATATTAAAATATTGCGACAATAAACAGTGTGGGGAAACCCGCAGCCCTAATGCCACGCCCCCAAATCCCCCAACTCCCCCAAATTTTTCCCTCCGGTGGCGAGCAAAATGCTGCTTCGCAGCTGGCTACCCCTCTGCGCAGGTCTTTTATGTGGAGCTTTTCAGATTATTTATAATGTGTACTGCTGGATCACCTACACTTTTATTGTAAAGTAGTGAAGTTCTTTGCATACTATAGAACTCTACGATGGCTACAATAACCTGCCCACGATCACCGCGTGAATGTAGACACATTGTGTAATTGAATGCTTTGTGACAAGGCAACATGTCTTTTTCTGGATTGTATGTTCAGTGTAGGCTTAGACGGTGCTTTCATGGCATATTACCTGCAACTGAGAGACACGACGGGATATTTTCAGCCAATTGAAACCATGCTATTTATGACGACGGGGGGTACAGTCATATACCATGACGATGCATTGTATGGATATGTTATTAAAACAGGATTGACGTCCTTTACAGCCGAAATATCCAAAGTTTGCCAGGGATGTTGCCAAAGAAATCTGTCAACACATGTGTGAACTAATAATGATAATGATATATTTCTTATATAGTGCTTTTTACAACAACAGATCAAAAGCTCTTTACATTGGATAAAATAGCAAGTAACAAGCGACCTCCGAACTCTAATATACAATTAGCTAATTAGAACCGGAATGCAAAACGTTTAAAATAATTAATAAACTAAATAAGCTAAAATGCTGATTATAAAGATACCTTTTTATTTGTTTCTTCAAAATGTCAATTGATGTTACGTTTCTTATTGCCAGTGGCAGTGCGTTCTTCAGCTGTGGCGCAGTTGCCTTGAATGCGCATCCATCCAACGTAATGAATAGATTAAAAGGAAGTCAAAGGGTGTGAGGTTTGTTATTTAACCATAGGAGACATCTCTGCAATAAACTGAGCGAAAGATTACATATAGTACGGAGCTAACGAAGCATTTCCATAATCATGCTATATTGAAATGTGGGATATCAATTTGTAATGTTAGTCATATCAATCAGTCATCCAAAGTACAGAATGTGCTTTATAAAGAATGCCACTGCAACAAATATGCAAAATAATGATTTTCAGGAGCAATAAAAATATTTTATGCGATTAAACACATTGCATCAGAGATCTCTTTCCAGTGCATGATTGGAATTTAAATCTTTATCTTAAGCTGCCTCATATCATTCAAAATATAGACTGCAAAATGCAAAATATTGCAAACGTGATCATTCTGAAAAATAACATTAGAGAATAATTGCTTTTTGTTTCAAAAATCAACATGCTTACAGTAAGACTTGGTCTGTGGAAGAACAATAGCAATTTTCTATTTTTGGCTTACTAATTTGTGGCTTACAGCGTGGACAAGTATTTATCTACTAGATTTAAGAATAATATTCCTTGAAATGAGAAATTTTACTCTTAAATGGAAGCAATATTTTTCAATGTAGAAACAGAGAAGCGATGGCTGAGGATGCTTACAGGAAATAGGAAACTGGAAATGGTCTTCGCAGAGAAAGCATCCTTGATATCTGAAGGTATAACTGTTTGCTTATACCGAAATTTATATTTACAACTACAGTGAAACCTCAGTAACTTCACTATCGTTTTCCAGCCAAAACACGTGATAAGAAGCGGGTCGTGACATTAAGCAAGGACAAATAGTTGATTCAGACAGAGCTTGGTTATCAAATTGGAGTGATATTAAGCGGATTGCGATATTAACCGAGGTGATACAACGGATTACACTGTATTTTAAAATATCGCTCTTGTCTAATTAGTTCATATATATTTTGAAATGTTTCTTCTGCAAAAAGCCTTGGCAAAAGTTGTATCCCGGATATCTGTCATTTCGACAGGATGTTATGGATCCAAAGGACTTCAATATATTTTTAGTGACATATTCATACAATGCAATCTACTGCTACCCATCATGATCACTAATCACAAGGTTTCAGTTGCATTGTATGGCCCTCTTCGCATTGAAATCTCACATAACGCGATCGTCCAAGCACAGCGTAATACTTTCACTTTAGGAAAACTTAACGTTGACTCCACACAAAGAATTCAATGGAAGAACAATGAAAGAATAAATCTGCTCTCACACAGTGATTATAGCTCGACTATTATACTAGACCTTCGAGGATTCCAATCTATATACATAGACTATTAAAAAAACAGATGTGTACGTGAGTCAATGCGTACCAATAAAATCCTGTCGGACTGCAATATCAGACAGCTTGTGTTACATCTCGTCAGAGAGTACGCAATAGAATAAGACTAGGAGTATTGCAATTGACTTCTAGCGTCTAGCGCTTCCCAATACTGGCTAACTCATAGCTCAGTAAACAGGTACAAGACAGAATAAAAGATTAGCATAATTATGACGTAAAGTGTACCTAACACATAATTACTTACAAGACACCACAGTTTGAGTCCAAAATGATACACATGCTGATTCTGTAGAGGGCTCTTCGTGTTCGATACAGCCATGAGACAAGCCACCCATGTCTTTTTCACCTAATCTGTTTGTGCTGATCTGTTTGTGGTGTGTTTGGTTTCTTAGCAGTCAAATTGGGATCCCATGCTGTACCTTACAGGATCCTGTTCTCTCTCATGCTGTCTGCGTAATTAAGCAACGCACCTCTATAATATTTTATTTTGGATGTCACCGATAAAATCCGTGTAAATAAATAACTTTACAACAAAATTAGATACATTACATGAAATTACAATAGGGTTCACTCAAGATACTGTTCGTTGCCATGGAATTAGAAGATTTCTTGAATACGGTCTACCTCATTTTATTCTGGTATTGCGTCACCACTTACAGTAGTCTCTCAATCGTGTATAGTGCCTCGTTATTATGTTATCGGACAGCGTATACCGCAATTTGATGTCAGCTAGTTACCTTCAAATTAGGCCCTTGTGGCAGTTTGTTTATGTTTAACTACATTGATATTCTTTAATATAGATTAAATTTTGAGGCCTACTTATCATTTAAAGTTGATTTTGATGTTTGATAATTTTCGATAGTGAAGTTGATGTTCTCAATTAAATTAAATACGATGGTAAAGCAATAACTATACCGATCGTTATCAATATGGGATTAATTTTACCTTTCATGTTGGTTTCCTAAACAGTTAGCTAAATGATTTATGGATAATTGGATATATCATTAAATAAATGATTTAAGATTAACAGTTATTTTGTTAACTAACATCAGCAGAACCAACAACAAAATGATTTACAATAATATCTTGTGTGAATTTAAATTTTCGAAGTCATTCTATGAGCAAGGAAAGCTTGTCTGCGTAGGTAAGTAGAAATGAAAAGAGTCAACATCCTGTTGGTTTCAGCGAGATTTTTAACTTAATTAGCTAGGAAAATTATTAGGCTATTTTAATTGTAATTAGTATTAGGTAAATTGTATGTTAACTGAATTAGATATGAATTATTGTAAATATGTTACATTTATTTTACGTAGTTCTCAATCCTACTGAAATTATTTCAATTGTATTAGACAATCTTACCATTATGTTTTGAAGATATAAATATTCGATTATGAAAAGAGTCAAATACTTACTAATGTTATTATCAGAGGTAGAATATACAATTCCAATCATTTGTTTAATGAAGCTATATTATATTGCGTTTGATGATAAATGCCTCGAGAAAAGACTGAAAGACCAGAAATGAGAACATGACAAAAAGTCAATCGCTTGAATGTTTCGTGTGATCGAAATAAGCTCGTTCATGAAACCAAACCTGTTTTCAGCGGCCGCCTAAAAGTTCAATGAAGTGCGGTCTCATGGTACATGTTGTCATTCTGTATACAGATGATTCATATCGCTCAAGTCTTCAAAGGATCTCATGGACATTGTCTATTACCTCATGCGGTCCATCTAGACTACAGTGGTCATGCTGTGATACAGTCTTTTCACAGTTTATTTTGGCGCAGAAAGCGGTCCTGCTGGTCCTTCTGAGCAGGACCAAATCAGGTTCCAATAATGCCTTCCTATTTGTGATGGAACTATCGTCATAAGGCCAGGACGCAAATGGACATCAACCCATTCGAGCTCTTGGCGAACAACAACAACAACAGGACCAAATCAAATTCAGTTGAAATTGGTATTATTATTGATTGAGATGATAAGATTATCAAAACTACCACGCTAAGTTTGCCTTGCCTACAGCGGTTTGAAAACAATCATTTTTTGCCTTGCGGAGGACCTTCTAATTCACCGACGTCAGTAATTAACTGCGGTCAGGCTCCTTTCAGCCTGTAAGTGTGAGGTGTATTTTTCTAAGTTTTGATTGGTTGGGTCGGCTCTTGCCATACTGTTTAGGCATTTCATGCGGACCAAAAATGGACCTCTGATCTTGCTATTCTGAGGAGCAGAAGAGAGCAAACAAGACTGCTGCAAATTGCCGGGAAGAACCTAAGACAGCAAATTTTGACAATAGATACACAAGTCACTTCAAGTAACAACTTTTCGACTGTGTTATCTTGACAAGAAACGGCAAAATTGTCCAAAATTCCCTCATGCTATCTTAGCAAACAATTTCATTTGCATTGCATTTGCAACTAATACACACACAAGAGTTTAGAGTGAGGCCATGACGAGATGAAACATTTGCCTAGCTACCGGGCTGGAAGTCTGTACCTGTTGAACACGGTCAGCATTTGGGAGCTGACTACACAAATGATTTTGTTTGAGACTTTAGGGGATCACGCTCATTTTGGATTTTAGCACATTGTGGTCACTCAATACAGCTAGTTAATATCTATATGTGGCTTACATTTGTTTAGCCTTTAAGGATTAACTTGCAAATGTTTTCTGAACACAGGTGATCAACTAAGGCAAACAATCGCTCGGTACAGATGCTGGCATTGGTTGAGCACTTTAGGGACCACTTAAGTGAACACAAGTGGTTGATTAATACGTGTGATTATTTAATGAAGATGTTTCGTATTGCTTGAGAAGAGAACACTTGCATATCGTCACCTATAAGCATACGTGATCGCTTAAGACTTGCGCTCACTCTGTACTGGTAGTCTGCACAATTCGATATTTTACGGACCGCTTGAACGTTGTCGCTTAGAAGAGGACGATCGTCATCAGTATTTCAAGGGAAGCAGTTTCAGGGAAATTGAATCTGCGAAACTTTCCTGCCAGTGAGTCAAAGAATGGAATGTGTCGTGGAAGACGTTTAGCTACGTTCACTGTGTTTAGATCTATCTTTATATCTACTCAAGTATTGAATTATATAGTTAAAAGGTACAAATCCCATCTGCACGAGACGGGGCTACTCATAGTCGTCCATAATGGATTCCTAAAGGTGCTGTCATACGACAGAAGGCTCCATTCAATCCATTCAAAGCAAGCAAGCCTGGAATGCACTGGATCACACTGTCTGGCTATCATCCAATCTTACATTGGTAAAGAACAATGAAACCTTAGGATAGCTGAAACGGGCTACTTTTGATCACAGCATGGAAGCAAGCACTCATTATCTGCTTTCATTGATTCGTGTCGAGCCAACATGCACAATGCTCCTCTGAACCAATGAGTGTTACTGGCTACATTTCAAATCAACTGAAACAATATGCAACGTATTAAAACTCCATCGCACCAATTTCAAAATGAAATGTGAGAATATATCACTAAAGCTGTTTGAAGTTCATTGAAAAAGCCTCTTCAATAGAACTGTCAGTATTTTTGTCCTTTTTGTTAGCCTGGTTTTAACCGCAACATGTTATGCATAGGCAAATAAGAGCGAATTTATCTGCTGGTATGTGTTAAATTCCGGTGGCAAGAGCAACAATAAAACAAAGCCAAAGAAACGTTTATTCTGCAGAGCCAAACGTTTCCAATATAGGTACTTGCAAGAGGAATATGAATCGAAGCAAATACTGTGTGGGCTGAATCAGTGCAACCCGTGTGAGAAATAGAATTGTAACCTACAGAAATAACAAGATTAATGAAATGGTTGTTCTCATTCCTCCCTTCGGAGTACAGTGTCTGACTGTGATCAAAAGCATCGACTTCTATCAGTGACTCACGGTAGCAAGACATCTGCTTCGTTGCTCATTTGCGCAGCACTGCTTAAGAAGTAGTGGATGATTGGAACATATCCTATCCTCGCAAACTTACTGAACACATCTCAAATACACTAATTAGTTTCAATCTGAATAGACATAGGCTGGATGACAATACATGTATTGTAATATAGCTGTTATCCAATCATGAAATATACAGTTAAACCTGTATTAACGGCCACCTCTATAGAGCAAAAACCTTTATATAAAGGCCACTTTTGACAACCCCGAAATGATACTTTCTATGGAAATTAACCTGGACAGAAAGGCAACCTGTCTATATAGGCCACTTTTCTCAGGCCCCAGAGGTGACCAATATAGACAGGTTTCATTCGAATGATTTTCAAATTTCATTCATTTCTGCTACCTTCGTTGATTTCCTATTAGATCACTTCGATAGTAAACCTGTAAACATGTTACATAAAAGGCCACATATCATTCTATTGAATACTTCCAAGGACGCCAAAACAGTTTCATAGACATATACAGACACTGTCTCTTCATGGGGTCTGTTGTATCCCGCATCGCTAGTAATCACAATAATCCAGTTTCTTTGAGATAGATTTCTGCCCACGTAAGCCGCACATATTGTACTACAATGTCCAACCACAATGCTATCATACATTCCTTTATTACTTCTGTGAGGATTCACGTTGACTCAACACAAATAATCTAAACGTACAATGCGCTTGATCCCATAAAGTGACCATACGCGCCTCCTTTCAACAATCACAGCGTTCCATTCTACCCAAAGGGCTTGGTATTGTTGTCAAAGATATATAAATGATCAGCTTATGTGAAATACGCTTACTTAGAATGCAACGGTCCCGCGTTTAACATCAATCGAAGGAGACCATCATGGGATCTTCGTGGGCAGCACTTATACTTCTTGCAGGGATTTTCCCATTTGCTGTTCAATCGTTGAGAAGTTGTCATCATCAAGGGCTTTCCTACAATTCTGTTAATACTTTTTCAGTTTCCTGCTCCGAGCAATCACTTTTCGCCGATTTCAATGGTGATGGTCGCACTGATTTCTTTTGCAATGATGATGGTGATAATGCCGATCACTATTACCTGAGTACGATTGCTGGTGTATTCTATGCTCAAAAGAATGCCAAAACTCATGGCTGGTGCTCTACAAGTGAAGGTGTGATGATGACAGGAGACACCGATGGAGACGGACGAGCCGAGCTGATCTGCAGATTCAACGATGGCATCAAACTACAGATTAGTCATTTCCGTGGCAGTGGATTCACAAGTCCAATGAGTCTTAAAACCTATCTGGATTGTCCAATGACCAGCAAGCTACTCGTCGGTGATGTCGGTGGAGACAAAGCTGAAGATTTTGTCTGTGCCGATCAATCAAGTGGAAAGATCCGTATTCATTACAACGGTCGATCTCATCGATTTCGCCGCCATTATATAGATTACGACCCACGTCTAATTCATCACGACTTGCATCCAGGAGTCTACGAAATGGAAAACACTTTCTGCATGGGAGCGAAGGAGATTCATCTTGGTGATATGAACGGACGTGGAAAACTAGATTTGGTATGTGTAGATTTTGCAAGCAACAATGTCGACATTTCCTTCTCAGAACCAGACGACGGGCACTTCAACTCAATAAAATCCGAAGCCCTTGGGCAGTTGGTTGATTGCATTGCTTCTCATTCGATTGTTTTGCGTGATGTGAACGGTGATGGATCAACAGATATGAACTGCATAATGAGCGGTAGTGAACTAATCTGGTTTTACGATGGAGAAGAGAAAGCTTTTGCCACGAGTACAGCAGCTGGTTCATTATCACCACCAATTCCTCCTGCTGATGCATATGCAGGCGATTTCAATGGAGATGGTTTGAGTGATTTGGTGTTCATTAATATTGTTACACCAATGTTTGGTGAATTCGCAACATGTCAACCGTGAACATTATATATTAATTTGCATTAATTGATTCGGTTTCAATGTTTAAAAGCCGAATTGCAGTAATTCAATATGTTTCTTTATTTTCACAACAAATGGTTTCAGCAATATTACTGCATGTGTATATTATCTGCGTTCCATTGAATGAAGCTAAATTACATTTCTGGGCAGTTAAAGGCCAAACCAAGAGCTTGCGACGGGATTATTCTGTTTCGAGTCATGCTTAGACTCCTGTCCGAGGGAGCTCATCATGTAAGACTGACGTCAATGTTCATGGGTACACGTGATCTGACCCTCGTGATCTGGTGAGCTATCCATTATCCATGCGCTGCAGTGATGCCCTCATTCTATCTTGACATTGCGAGCGAACAATGGTTACAGGCCAAGGCTAAACAGTAAACACACAGAAGCAGTGAGGCGTCGGATGATGGAATCGCGGATAAATTCCCAGCCCACCCTACCTCAGAATAAAAATATGTATATACATAGCATCAAATGGTAAGTAAGTAAATAAATTTAGTTTCCCCTGATTATCAGTATGTCCCTTTGGGTCCAGGAATGTGACAGGGCTCTCATACGAGGAGAAATCCATGTTGCAAATCTCCCATCGGATTAGCACCACGGCCACACTCATCGTGGGCAGATGAGTTTAACTGGCGGTGTGATTGATATGGTGATTCAAAAACACTTACCTCGGAATTCGGTACAAAACTAGTATTTGACATGGTAACAGATTATTACATTATCAATATAGCATTCGCTTCTTGATGCCAAAAACTACTTACTTTTGTATCAGTACAGTGCAGAGGAATACAACTAATTATAAGCCAACCTAATACCCAATAGCATAACACGAGAAGATCAAACAACAAGCGTGTGTTCATTAGTTGTGCTGTAAATCAACTGAGCTCAACAGATATGCAAGGCTGGCCTCCATTACATGCACAATCACAAGTAGCACTGACTTAAGCATTAAGCACAACACAACACTTACTGTAAGTGTTCTTAGAAATTGTCCAGCACTAAGCACTCAATGCCATTGCAGTTACAACTTCCGGGTAATTTTCTACAGACTTTACGAAGCTAAATTATACATAGTTGATTGTAACATCGGTACTAGCACGTTTGTGAGTGCGTGTTATAATTGTATCACTTTATCAGTTCATGTGTTGAAGATCTATTGTTTTTGGATATGAACTTTGCAGCGAGATTCTGAGCGAAGTTGTTATCTACCAGTCAAGGCGTATGACACACTGAGGAGAACTTTTATTTGTAGGTTATATTCATATGGGCGTAGCTTTTTAAGATTGATGTTATTAGTTTGTGCAAGTTATTTTGGACATCACTTTCCGAGTTTTCGATATCTGCAATACGCAATTTCACATCGCAGAATTTAAAAAGTTTGTTGAACGGTGTACACGTTGGGGTTCCTCGACGTGGTGGAAAAGGTGTCCATCGTTGTATGGGCGTAACTGAAGTATGGAAGTAGCTAAAGTCTCAAATAAGAGACGGTTGCGTGTGTTGAATCACAAAGGAGAGAGGCATTTATTGCTGTTCATCTCACTTATATAGTGGTGAGGTTATACGGAAACGAGGTTTACATGTAATTGAGGACGCCGTACTCGGACCCAGGACAACGGCAACCACCAGAATAAATTTGTGCATGCATTTCACAACTTACGAAATATTAGGGTATTCTGCCAATAACAATCATCCAGTTGTCGAGGGCTTATGGCCTGAGACCTATATTACGAATGACTAATTTCAGAACACATGTATGGTACTATTTCCTCTCTTCCCCCCCTACTTATTTGATGAATGAGTGAGAGTGACAACAGTCAACACATGGACAATGTATGTGTAAGAACAGATGCGTTCTATATGACTGTTGCTATTCTGTGAAATAGCTGAAGGCACGAATTATAAGCCGCATATAGATCGCCTTCCTGGCAGGTGATTTTGAGTTGAAATCTACTATCTTGACAGCCAAGAGCAATCTTCAAAGTTGACCATCATTGACAAGAGCACGGCTGATTGCGTTTCAAACAAAGCAATTTCCTGGCGTCTTCACCTGTGGCAAAAGTCAATGTTACGGCAAATTCATTCATCGCCGTTCTCAGAACGAAAGAAGGAAAAGCGTTTCCATGGCAACGGACGCCACCGCGATGACGAACAGTAATAGAGCTTTCTGGAAGCAAATTTTATGTGAACTAGTCATGACAGAGTGAATTCTTTCGATTTAAATTTAGTATTCTTTTGTATTCGTTTTATTAGTCATAGCATTATTCAGCAGATTTCGTGTAAGTATATAAGCAAGGTAAATTCAGTATGTAAGCTAATTGGAGATGCTCGCCGAGCTGGAGCTACGCCTTTTCAACCAAACATTGTTATAAGAAGCTGTACCTAGGACGTACACCGAAGGTATATATCGATATTATTCTTGTATCTATTTAATTCGCTTTAGTTTGATTATTGCAGTTTGTATATATAGCTTGAATTATTTGTTTAGAAAAACCGATTGACCGATTGACCGATTGACCGATTGACCGATCGAGCGATCAATTCAGGAAATACGAGTGTGTTCTCTGGTTTTGGTTGTCGCGTCATTTCTGGTGAACGATAAA
>OFHS01003505.1:2130-16776 GCA_900245855.1 Calvadosia cruxmelitensis | reverse complement strand
GGCTTTCTTACTTTATCTTTTTATCTTATAATCACTCTGTAAATTTTATTTAAGGTCCCCCAAACAAACAAGCACATGTGCTTATGGGAAGACCTTGTTCATGTCAATCAACTTGCCTTGTTCTTATACATTTGCTATTGTATTACTATTGTATCCTGTTATTGACATGTCCGAAATAAATATCTATCTATCTATCTATATATCTATCTAATACAGGTTTGACTGTACCTGATTAGATAGTAAAATCCAACCACAAAATCGTCTTAATTATTGTTGTATTTCTTGATTTCGTTTCTTCTAGGCATTGGATTTGACTCTGGCACGACACCCTCACACTATGAAGCATCGCTAACACATGTTATGCCATCAGCCCCACCCTCGACAATGCCTGCCTTTTACATTGGCCTCCCTTATTCGCCAAATCACGGTCTTGTTGGCAAACACTTACTCAGTGTCACAGAGATCAGCAAAGATCAGGTAATTCGCATAATGCATGTTTATATTTCATTGACCAGGCACAATCCTGATGCATTTTGAGATTCAAGTGACCACAAACTCGTGTTTTTGAGCTGAAATCGACAATTTTGAAAATCAAGAGCAGTCCTTGAATTAGACCATCATAGAAAAGAGTACTGTCAAACCTGTATTAGCGGCCACTTATATAGAGCCGCCACCTGTGTGTAAAGGCCGTTCTTCATAACCCAAAAAGGACAATTTCTATAGAAATCAACCTGGACAGAAAGCGCACCTGTCTATAAGGTCGTTTTCCTCAGGTCCCAAAGATGACCACTATAGACAGGTTTCATTGTGTGATTGAATGCCCTTCAAAGAAGTTCTTTGATGTCATCACATATGACAGGGTTACGTCAACTAGCTTGAATCCAAATATGCATTGAGATTGGACTTGGTCAATTGACATGATCAGGTTGTCCCGTAGTCACTCATCTGTGGAGACCTTCCCTAGCAAACAGACTGTGGCGAATTGACCAAGTGCAGTCCTAATGCATTTTGGTATTCATGCTAGTTGACCTCTGCCACATGGGATGACTCCACAGAATTGTTTTGTCTGATGTGCGGTCAACCGAGCTCTTTCTATGATAATCGATTTCAAAGATTGTTCTTGGCTGGCAAAATGGTCAATTGCAGCTCAAAACACATAGCTGTAGTAGCTTAAATCCCGAAATGCATCAGGACTGCACTTGGCTTATTGACCATGTTGAGCGCAGTAGCATTCTAATCAACAAATACAGTTGTTAAAAGTCAAAAACAGTAATTACCTTAGTCGTACCAAGAAGACATGACATGATACCGTGTTTAGGAAGAAATGCAAAGTGGGTAATATCGCAGACCAACAGCACAGTTCAGTGCAGAGTGACCTTGCAAGCACAACTGTAGCACATCCTGCTTGTGATGAACATAGTACAGTCAAACCTTCACATACTAAAACTACTTGCTTTTAAAAAGTAACTTCCAAAATCTTATCTTATCGGTTGACCTTATCGGTGTTTAGATGTTCTCACTCTAAGCCATCAAACGTTGCATGAGCGTGCATTTTTACCCCATTGATTTACTTCAGATTCACCATCTGTTCAACGTCGCCCATTTCATGCGGAAAATGGTGCTGAAAGGTGAAACCCTTGAGCTAATGAAGGTATGTGGTTGTTCTATCGTCATCATTTTCCTTTACTTGTATCCATCTAAAATAAATGATTCTTACGAATCTTGCGCGATATAAGAAAAGGAATGTATATACATGCTAAAGACAGGATAAAACATTTATGATAAGAAAACTGCAATAATTACAGATGTAGGTAGGTTAAAGTATTTGAAAGCCATAAGAGACCTGCATTTTAGCAATAAATAAATAAGTAGCTTAATTTCCTATGCTGTGAAATGTCTTAAAACTACATGTATTTGTAAAGTAGCCTCCGCTTTATTCTGCATGTTGCTTGCCTCAATGATTGATGATGCTTCTATAGGGCTACAGATAAGTTATAAATATTGTTGAAAACTATTAATCTAGTTTATATTTCTTGTGCCAGTAGCTTAATACTGTTGTATCAGATCTCATCACCATTGGACGCGTTCGGGAAGTGAGCCCCGAGGCGTTACCATAACCCATTTTCATACTGCTTTATAAGTGCTCCACCGCGACGGAATGGCTCAGTTGGTGCTCCAGCCAAAATAATCGTTGCCAAGGATGTAGTTGGCCTCCGAAGAGCATGAGCAATAAGGCTTTCTCGACAACGAATGATGGTTGTAGAAGCGGGCTGCGATCGGCATCGCTTGTAGACTTTACTTGTTTTGATGGTTTTGGGGTAATGTATGTTTAGTGCATGTCGGAGCAGTGCTCGAGGGCATTTGCGAGGCTGGCTGTTAGTGTCCATGCCTCGGCGCTGTAAAACAGCACACCCTCGACGCAAGCACGAAATAGTCGCATCTTGGTAGTGTCCTCTAAGTCGCTTTGCCATACAACCTGTAGCTTTCTGCCTGCAACCCAAGCTAAACTTCGTCTTTTTTCAAAGGCGGTCTTGCAGTGCCGTATGCTACATCCTAAATAGTGGAAGTCCTTAACCTCTTCCAGGAAATCTCAGTTTGTGGTCTTAATTTCGGATGGTGCATCGCAGCCAATCTGCAGAACGACTGTTTTTCGTTTGTTGAGTCGTAGTCCGACAGTTGCGGACACCTCCTCGAACCTCAGCAGTTGTCTTTATGCTGCGTCAGCACTGTCGGCTAGGATTGCGGCATCGTCTGCAAGGCCAATGCAGGCAGCCGTGTTGCAGGATGGCGACGTGACATACAACGGCGTACAGTATAGCCATCATCTTCGGACATCGATGAACGCATGGTGAAATCCATCACAAGGATAAACAGGAAAGGAGCTAGCGAGTCACCTTGCAGCACTCCAGAAGACGTGGGAAATTCAACCTCGGTACCATTTGCTGAACGGATGCACGCGAACGTATTCGTGTACAAGGACATCACCGTGTGTACAAGGTGTATCAGATCTGTGATTCCTCTGTAAGACATTGCAGAATTTATAGAATGTAGAACGATTTAAGTTTTATTACATTGTGTTCTTGATATGTGGCTTATGGCTTCGATTGTACCTTAGACTAGCTGAGAATTCTTTAGTGTAATATGTAAGTCACACTTTCTACTTCAAGCTCGAGTTTTATAGTGATCGTTTGATTCGTTTCCTTCCGTCTGATATCCAGGGTAAGGTTCTTGCATCTGCATTTTACGAACCAAGTACAAGAACATCTGCCTCATTCACATCTGCGATGCAACGACTAGGAGGTTCCGTGCTCCACATCAAACCATCCGACTCATCCCTTGTCAAGGGCGAATCTCTCGAAGGTAACATGAGCATGCACTGTACTTCTGCCTTGGTTTGTTACCTACAATGAATTTGTTTATGTGACTTTAATTCTGGTTCTATTTTATAGACTCTGTCCAGGTGCTCAGCTCATACTCTGATGTGCTTGTCCTCCGCCACTCTGAAAAAGGAGCTGTTCAAGTATGTGCATCAATAGCTGGCAGTTAATTGGTTTTGTGGTTAATTGATTGATTAATTAAATTGGTTGGTTGGTTGGTTAGTTGTTTGCTTTCTTGTTAATCTGGTCTGATTTTAGTTCCCATCTCGTTATTAGAATGAAATGATTCCTATCATTTGTCATTTTCAGTTTTAGTAATCGTAACTTCCTTTTGGTGTTTGTTGTTGCAGAGAGCGGCCCTTCACTGTCGCAAACCACTGATCAATGCTGGAGACGGGGTAGGGGAACACCCAACGCAGGCACTGCTCGATGTGTTTACGATCCGCGAAGAGATTGGCACTGTCAACGGACTAACGGTTAGTCGTGACAGAATGAAATAATAGATGATTCGTATTTACTCCGGTGTATCTGATGGGTGTGAACATAATTTTGATATTGCTAACAATTCTTTCTTTGCCTATTGGACATCGACGAACACTGCATTAGACATTGCCTTGTCCTGTCTATCTAAATTGTATGTTAAGGTCTTGCCGAAACTTTAATTCAAGCATGACCATTAAAAACTGAATTTCATCCGCCTCTGTTAGGTGACTATGGTTGGCGATTTGAAGCACGGTCGTACTGTGCACTCTCTTGCCCGCCTGCTGACGCTCTATCGCGTCAACCTGCAGTACGTGTCAACGGAACAACTGCAGATGCCAGACAAAGTCACACAGTTTGTTCGAGAAAAAGGCATCCAGCAGGTGAGATGGAGGCTGTCATTAAGCCAAGATGTCTTATCTAAGTTTAGGCTGCAAATCTGTTAGTACCTGGACAACTATCGGCTTGAATTACATTAACAGGGCTTTAATACCACACAGCAAAAGTGAAATTTTTATTTTTAGATTTTGTGCTATAATTTCTAATCGACAAAATAGATCTCGCTACTTCGTCAGTATAAGCAAGAAACATTTCTTAACAAGAAAAGTAGCAAATGTTATAAAGTCAAAATATCATATCTTTCTCTTATGATTGCAATGTTATTTAATTTAAAATCATTACAGTATCATACCTATTATTTCCTTTATCTTATGTTTTGAAAGGATTTGGAACCATTTCTGATTTTGAACAGCGAGATTAGATTTTGCTGTGCATCATGAGTTTATGGGCGTGTTTTGCCTAGCGTGTACAATGTCAATGAAAGTGTCCTTCTATTGCTCACACATTTGCGTTAATCATCCTGTGACAAATCATTATTAACTACTGAAGATCTGTGTTGTCTTCTGCTGCGGCAATTGTAATAGAAAAGCAATGCAGTTGCTACGTCATCTGCCCAGAGCAGAACAACGTTGTAAGCAATCCATTAGTGACGTTTTGCAATGCCAACCAATTATGACCCAACATGAGGTTTTTCTTCTCTTTCGAAGTTTGATATGTTACGGAGTGATTGTGATAGGTCAAGTTTGTCCATGGTTCATAACCGTACCCTGTATAAGTATGTGGACTATTGCAGAGCAAGGGAGTGAGCACTCAATGGCTGCTCGTCAATAAAGGCTTTTTAAGCATTATGTTTTTCAATTCAGAGGAAATTTTCATCCATCGAAGATGCGCTCCCCAACACTGACGTGCTCTACATGACCCGTGTTCAAAGGGAACGATTCGAAAGCAGTGAAGATTACGAAAAGGTAAGATGGAGCTGATAATTGAGTGGTCCATCCTTCGTTAGTCATGTCTTCATCAGGAGCCAGACCAGTCCTCATACGGTAAAGTCAAACCTGAATTAGCGGCCACCTCTATAGAGCAACCACCTGTATATAAAGGCCACTCTTCAAACCTCAAAATGATACGTTCTATAGAAATCAACCTGGACAGAAAGGCCACCTGTCTATAAAAGTCATTTTCCTCAGGTCCCAAAGGTGACCTTATAGACAAGTTTCACTGTATTCATCCTGCTCTTTCTCTTGTCTTCAGGTTGTTGGCAACTTCATTCTAACACCTCAATTGCTGACACATGCCAAAGCCAAGATGGTTGTCATGCATCCACTGCCTCGAGTTGACGAGATCAGGTAAACGCACAACCGTTGTTTGCTTGCTGCTATGTCCAGAGAATGAAAGAAAGTTCACTCCTGCACCAACTTTCAATGAACTGGTTATGCACTTTAGGGATGCTTTTTAAACAAGGGTTATTCGAATCTATTCAAACCTGAACTATTTCTTTGTGATTCGAGTATCAGCAGAAGATTTGAAAGATTTTCCAAATAGATATTCTTGTTTTCGGTCAAAAGATTTCATCCATAGTATTGTTGTTACGATAATTAATAACCTTGTCAATCATGCCCTGCAAGATTGTGCTTTCTCCTCAATTACTTTGTTCGGGAGTTTTTCTCCAAGGTACACAGAAGATAGTGATAGGATTAAAGAGATTCAAAAGGTTCGAGTTGAATCGAATTATGAGCTGTAGAATAATCGCACCTCTAAATTCGATCGAACAGCATCCCTAATTCACTTTCATACTCACGTAGCAACCCAGGAATTAGTAGTACACATGTTAAATCCAAACCACGCAGTGGCAAAGGGGGGCATGTAACTTCACTGTTCAAGCATCTTTTCATATGGAGTAACCCCAGACTACGTGCCCTTACAGAACGTATGTGTACGTGCCCATGCTCTCATATCCACCAACTGAAAAGCTCAGAAGAGGAATGGCACACCTCAAGTCCTTGAGAGAACAATTTCAATTTTAATTTTTTTTTTATGTACATATATGCACTGTCCTTTTAATATCCAATCAAGCACCGTTCTTTTTATTACTAGCTGTAAACATAATTTTGTTGGCGTTGCTCTGTCAAATATTCGTAAAATTTTTGAGAGTCAAATACATACATACATACATACATACATACATACATACATACATACATACAGAACATTCCTAGTGCGTGATGTACTGCACAGGGTGACACAGGGATTCCACGACTGCTTCCTGATGTTTGTTTATTGATTTTATCTACAGTGTTGAAGTCGACACCGATCCTCGTGCAGCCTACTTCAGACAAGTGGAGTGCGGCATTTATGTCCGTATGGCATTGTTGGCGCTGGTCTTAGGAAAATGCTGAAATGCACACCCTTGGCTCATTATCATATTTATCTCCTAATCGCGTTGACGACGTACTGCTGCTTTGTATCCGTTCTTACATAACAATTTTGTGGGTTGTGTTTTGTAACTGTGATTGTTTAACTTTCAAGGTAAAAAGATATTTCGTAATTCGGTGCTAATTGTTATTATTGTTTATATCTGTTGCACGTCTTTACTACTGAAATGCACGTCAATCGAATGGATGGCAAAACCTGAGCAAAACTAAATCTGACAGAAGTGGTTCCAGACAAACACGATAAGCTGTTCTAAATGCTAATTGGTTTATAATAGTTGCAATCAATTGCAACTGTGTTTTCCTACCTTGCAATTAGAAGAACCATTTTGAGATTATAAAACCATTGACTGATCCCTCTTCACATGTAGTTTGTAGCTTTTGGGAAGATAATTCTTTTTACAAGAGAGATATTGAGACACATTGACATATTCATACTTGATCTTATCTATAGTCCAAATTGTCTCAAAACTACCTGCCTTGAAGGGCCATCTTCAAATGGTCAGTTGAAAGTCTCCAAGAAATAGAATGAATGCACCTGTCTTGAGCAATTACTTGTGCTGAGAGTTCACTTTTCATTCGTCTAGTAGAGAGTCGCTAAAGTCAAACCTGTATTAGCGGCCACCTCTATAGTGAAGTCACCTGTGTATAAAGGCCACTCTTCGTAACCCAAAAATGACACTTTCTATAGAAATCAACCCGGACAGAAAGGTCACCTATCTTTAAAAGTCATTTTCCTCAGGTCCCAAAGGTGATCATTGTAGATCGGCTTTACTGTAGTATCCACAGAGTAACATAAATTAATAACAAATTTCAATCAAATTGTCCATTAATTCCATTTCACTTTCCCAGTTTTGGTCACTTTTTTGCGTTGTAATTGTGTGATGGCAGCAGCATTTGAAACCTATATTAAATCTTAAAATTAAATTTTACTTGCAAAAAGAATCCAGCATAGGTACAGTTGTAAACATTGCAAGATATAACAGAGTTGTTTCCTGAATTGGGCTTGCTATCTACGCTGTCAATATCTGGCAACCACTTACAGATCACAAGAGTGTTGAACACAAGAAACATTAGCTACAAAAACAAACCAGAATGTTGTGAGTAACGTTTTGTTTAAAAATCTTAATTCCTAAGTCCTTCTACCTCAGCATAAGGAGCTTCTGTCAACGTACAAAATCATCTAATTCATAAAAACATTCTGCTTCAACTCTCTACAATATCTCTTTCGTAAATCAGCATTCCGCGTGAGAGACCAAGCATTGCTCACTGCAAGTTGACATAGGTCGGGCTGGTAGCAACGCCACAGTTGTTGTTCTTTTGTGCAATTAAGAAGTAGCCATCATTGCCCCAATGTGTCGACCAGGAGTTCTTGATCAGCCAATACTTTTCGCCTTTCATTGTTCCATACCCAACAGCAAGCACTGAATGATCGAGAGAGGCAGATGTGTTCCCTGAACAAAAAGAAATCATTTCAATATAAACAGGAGTAAACAGGTTTGTGACATTAAAATGGAGATCAAGGAATCAATGCTATTTGGATGGGGTGTGGTTCAGACACAAATCACACATTTGTCAGTGCAGTGCAGAAACTGTCACACGGTCACCAGTCACGAGAGACCATTTGCATTTGAAATCTTAGTTCTATAGTCCAGTCAAACCTGCATTAGCGGCCACTTCTATAAAGCAGCCACCTGTGTATCAAGGCCACTCTTCATAACCCCAAAATGACACTTTCTAATGAAATCAGCCTGTAAAGAAAGGCCACCTGTCTATAAAGGCCATTTTCCTCAGGTCCTAGGGTGACCACTATAGACAGGTTTCATTGCATCCCTTGAATTTTGCGAGTTAGCAGAGGCAGCATGACTAGTATCAGTAGAATTTCAATTAGAGAGGGTACTACGCAATACGTTACATGATTTGAATGGCTTTTAAAGACGTTCTCCAGTAAGTGATGACAAGGGATTGTTGAGTTTTATTTTAGACTGGATGCTGATCCATGCTTCCCTATCATAGAACCGTAGCAATTTTCTTGACACTTGACACCAATGCTGCTTATTCTTGTTCAGGGTCGTTTTAACAAGTAGGCACTCAAAGCAAGTGCTTTAGCCCTCGGTCTGGATAGACCCTTCTCAATGTATGTTCAAATATTCAAATTCACAGTATATTGAGATCTAGTGAAGTATGCAATCAACTGCAGAGTGCTACTGAGTTATACAGAGTTAAATTTTCCCAATTTGCTTTTGTGAGCAAAATCAAAATCTTTGATAAGCCAATGGATGAGTGAACATTTTAACAATAGTAAGTTTCGGGCTATTTAATAGTTCAAATTAGGCCGCCTTGGGTAAAATGCTTTAGGCCCTCTCAGCGCTTAAAATGGCACTGTTCTTGTTAGATTGGTATTAGCGTGGGATACTATTTCAAAATTTTTCATGGAATCATATAGTTGCATGGACATCATTCAAACGCAACTAATAAAAAACAGACAGTAACTTAACTAATTATGTAAACTATCACTGGACAACAATCACAAGCAAACTCAGGCTAACAACTTACCGCATTTTGGTTCATAGTAGACACCATTAGCATAGAAGCTCAGCGAAAGGTGTGAAGCATCAATGTCAACAGCAACAGGGCCATGTTCGAAGAGTGCGGTCTTCAAAGCATTCTGATCACCAGAAGTAACGTTGACGTAACTGGCAATCTTGGCAACGATCTCCGCTTCTTCAACGTGACAGTAACCATCCTAAGCAAATAATAACAAAATCATTTAACAAGTAGTTTATGTATACAGTGGAATTCGGATAAGTAGATATTGCTTAAGTGGATATTTCACATAAGTGGGTAAAATTTTGGCCTGCAATTGGTTTCGTTGGTCAAACTTTGCAAAATCATTTTGCTTAAGTGGATATCGCATTAGTGGGTATGTTTTCCAATCCCCAAGTCGATTGTAAGTGGATATTTTTAAATTCATGATGTCGATGATTGAATAACTCAATGTTTATGAGAAATATTTTATGCGCTTTGGATTGCCTCGCTTCTCGACACTCCCCCATTGAAACCATCTACAATTGATTGAACTGGTGGATGCGGCGTCTTAATACGACCGACACATGACACTGCGATTTCAACACTTCCAGCGTCAGTTGAGCGGCGATTACCATAACGAGAGCAACGGAGAGCAAACTTGTCGAGCGTAAAGCGAAAACTTAAATCTCTTTCCTTGAAGGAAAAAGTACAGATCATTTCTATTGATATATTTTGTATTTATAAGCGAGCAAGTACTGACAAACTATTGCAGCTTCAATATAATGTACTATAAGCTAGCATTATCTTGGGTGACTACATAATTCAACTGAGTCCAAGAAGCCGATAACACTGCTCAGGTACTGGAAATGTTTCATCAAAGTCAACATCCAGCATATCCAAGAACATTTGACAATAAAATAGCAATATTCAGAATAGTTTGACGGAAAGATAATATATAAACAGACAGATATCTACTGTGGGAGATCACAACAAGCAACAGTAGTATTCATTATGAGCAAGTATCATCTTGAAATTTATTTCTACATAGAAAGAGTTCCCTCGCGATTCTCACTGGCTACAATGGACAAATGTCAATGCTGTCATGAGCTATTTATAGTTAAGTGTTAATTAGTGTGGAATGCTCTTCTGCAACAGAAACAGTTACGGAATGAACTGACGTGAGCTTGTTGACCCGAGTGATAAATGTGTATGTTACACTGGATTGATCCGGCGTGAAGTTAGTCTACGCCAGAACAAAATAGGCGTACGTCCTTCGAAAGTTTGTAAATTTCAGTAGTTGGGGTACTTTTCCTAATTGAGTTGAGGCCTTGGTTGAGATTATAATCAATCCAAAAACTGTTGGCGTACAAAATGTATAAAAGTTTGGCGTAAAATCCGGCGTACGATTTACGAGTTTTCCATACGGGCTAGTTGAGATATCTAGTAGCTATCCCGTGTCAATCACAGTTTACATTTTATTACAATTTGAGCGAGAATTAGCTCTATAGCAGAACCTAATGACCAAGTAGCAAGCTAGACCCCTGTTTCTTGCCATGTGATGCCACAAATTACATTTCACAACTTACAGCGCCCAGATACGGTCCATAGCTGTCCTCTGATACGATGCCACCGTGCTTCATCATCCATTCGATCGCACGGAACTCTTCACCACCATCACAACCGTTGTTACCATAGCCCCAAGAGCAGTCCACAAGACTTTGTTGTGAAAGGCGGACCAACCGCTTTGTCTAGAAATAAATGGGACAGTGAAAAGTAAATTCATGGAATGCAATGAAATAACGGGAAAGGAGTACTTACAAGAACGGATTGGATTTCTCCATAAGACATGCAAGGAAGGTAGCTTGCAAAAAATGCTAACAAGTTACATCATTGATGATAACAGCTTGGTAATTCTAATTCCACAGATGTGTTAATCTGATAGCCATACAATAATCGATCACATATCCCAGTACTACAACATTCGAGTGGAGTCGCTTGCTATCCGTAAAGGAACCAGCAAAAGAAATTGGGCTATATCAACTAGTTTCTCCAAAACCTTCGAAATTGTCCAAGGGCTAAAAACGGGTTAGCATATAAGCGGTGTTTATTGCATCACATGTTAGTAGCAACTGGCAGCACAATATTTTTGATTGCAGTAGTACTTGACGTGGAGTGCACACTATGTCTCGGGACCTTCGACATACGCAGCAATTCTACTGGCAATCCTATGTCAGTGCACTGACCTTAAGAAACAATGCACCCTCAATTGTGCCAGTTGTGCCAAAACTCCAGCATGAACCACAGACGGCCTGATCCTTCACAGAAGTTACAGCACCTAGCAAATGAAATAAAACAGCATGGAATTTATCAATGAAACACAAAGAAAGCAACATATATGGTGATTCCACTATTTGCCAGCTGTTACTGTAGCTTCTACACAGTCGAACCGCTTTAGCGGACAAGTTAACAAATGTAACAAAGTTTCATCTGTTTTCTGAGGACAAATTAGTGTAGTCCCATTGCTATCCTCTTACGACCGGCTTGACTGTGCAAGAATGAGCTAGCGTTGCGAAAACAATGACTATGGATTTATACCGGTCAGGCTAAATAGGTGCTTTGGACACCATGACTCCACAAATGTGTGAAAGGCATGAGTCTCAAAATAAAGTTCAAATTGATCCAATCTGTATAGGATGATGCAGCTTCTTTGAAATCTGGCGTGAAACAGAACGTTAATCGATCTATTTCCATAGGATGGTTACTGTGATACTGTCACGTTGAGAAAGTTGGAATTGTTGCCAAGATTGCCAGTTACGTCAACTGACAACAATGCTACTTTCAACATAAGGGTTTGTTTGGGAGACTCAAGTCCTAAATCTTACAAGGCTACAACAGTATCAAATTCAAGAGTAAAATTCGGACACAAAGACAGTGCAGTACCGACGAACTGAATAAAACTATCCGCGAAGGAAATGATCGTGCAACACAGTTGATTTCCGTACCATGCAATCTCCAGTCAAGGTTATCTGGCACTTCATGTACCATCAAGTTAGTTGCAAAAGGCAATCCACGGTTCTTGACATTTCCTGTTGCTTTGCCCTTTGATGGCCGGGTCCCTCTCAGCACAGCCAGCTCATCAATTGTGCGATCTGCCAAATGATTGACTCGTAACTTAAACGAGAGGTTTTGTCTGTTCATGGAGTTGATAAACCTAAAACAAAGCACCCATGATCAATAAAAGCTAGATAAATAATACGAAGAGGCTGAGAAAAACTAGATAAATACTGTAAATCAATTACTTAATCCAAGATAATCTTGTAGCATTTTTTTGACCAAGTGCTGCGACATTTGTCAAAAAGAGCCACCGGCATAAATTGAGTTCAGAAATAGACACAAACATGTCATAGTTTAACCCTGTTAATATCACCTTGGATAACATTATGACCCACTTAAATCACTTCACTTTGAGAATTAGGTTCCGTCAGAATCAACAATTTTAATCCGCCTAACATCAATGATAATTACTCGCTTATTATCACGTTTTATGGATAGAAAATCATAGTTTTGCTTAACGCAAATAAAAATTATTATGCATTGATTTAGGTTGCATTGTAGCGACGTAAACAAGTATCTATAATTCATTTTGATTCCATAATTAACTTGAAACTCAAACTGTACATAACGCTACGGTCAGAAGTAAATACCTGACATTGCTTCTAAATACGTCCTGGCGTTTGTTGAATTCAGAGGGAGATTGGTTGATGTAGTCTTTGCCAAACTTTTTTGTGAAATCAGAGAACATATGGTAGACATGTTTGTCATTGACGGGATGAATAAACTCTTGCATTGGGTTTGTGATGATGTGAGCCTCATGGCCAGGGCCAGGGAAGCCAGTGCATGTTTTGCCTAAACAATATACAAGCAATTAAAGAACTCATTATCGAATCACAATTTGAGTGACTTCAAACCTCCATATTCAATCGAACAGCATTGTTGTCTCACTGCACGCCTACAATTGTAAGTGACTAGCAGGGCCGGATTAGCCATTAAGCACAATAGGCCAATGCCTACAGCCTTTTCAGGGTGATAGGCGCTCCAAACTTTTAACGGTGCCTGTAATTTCCTTTGCATTCCTTATTTTATGGGAAAAGGAATTTAGCGTACTGTGATTGAAATAGCATAACTATACATTGACTCAGGAGTCAAGAAACGCAGTATTTGGCAAGCATAAATCTAAAAATTTCCAGGAGAGGCCCCCCGGAGCCCCCCTTTTGAAACACCTTCGGCGGCAATAGACCCTTCGAGCAATTTGGCCTACGGCCCACTTTCTTCTAATCCGGCCCTGGTGACTAGTATATTTTCCAATTCAACAAGAGTTGCAGAAACGCTTCAAGTTGTAGTTGTACAAGTCAAACATGAGAGTCAAGTTGATGTCTTGCTTCCACCAACATCGAGGAATAAATTAATTGCAATGGCAATGTATATATATGTATTTGAAAATATGTAAAATTTTCAAAATAATACACGCATAGAAGGCGCATTTAGCGCTCTTATACTAATCAGTTTAACATAATCAAGATGATTGTCAGTTGATGGAAAAAAGTAGATAAGACAGACAAAAGTGTAGGCAAGACTTTTCAGGAGGAGACTTGCAGAGAAATACTGTGGTACAACTATGGATTACATGGGACGGCGTACCTACACACATAATCTCACATCAAAGAACCTCCCACATTGGTCAAGCCATGATTCATGCAACCATGGTGACAGCACTGCTACTACAAAGCGGGCATACAACGTAATTTCAAATTTGGGCCTCGACCATTGTGCTTCAGCATTGACGTATCAATTTCAATTTTAATATGTACGCCAAGGAATAAGTCGTAGAGTACTGACACTTTTGGAGGGATTGTTTCTCGTATGCAAGCGTTGTCACTATTTTGATGAACTGTTGATTTGCATTGTATCTAGGGTTACCAGACCACACAAGAAAAATAAGGAACATTTGCAAAATTGAGTAGAAATGTCTAAACTAATAAAATCAACTAAATTTTGAACTGCACGGCACATAAGTACGGAACGATTCTGGAAAATAAGGGACGTCTAGCAACCCTAAATGTACCCATTAGCTATGTCAGAATATTGGAAATTTAGATACTGTGATGATTTCAGTTTTAAACTCCTCGCCATCAGGTGAGAGTTTTGGCGTCAGTGCTTAGTTGGTGGGATCAACTTTGCCTACATGTAATGTAGCCAGCATGAAACTGTTCAGTTTACAGCATGGTCACATTGTCTAACTGAAACTTCAAGCTGATAATATGCCCAATCCTCCTGCATTCAAAGATGAGTTGCTTCTGGCTTTGATATGTTCCTACACTGAATTCAAATCACTCCCACACTACATGCTGAGTTTATGAATCATTTCATGTAGCTAAATGTAATTTAGGTTAGGTTAGACTCGCACCATAGTGCTGACGCGCCAGGGGGGTCTC